>LT855408.1:3640184-3667312 GCA_900184765.1 Hymenoscyphus fraxineus
TAACACTGATCAGTGTTCTACAGATCAATTAACTTGGTTTGGGAGCACTTGTTAGCCTGTTCGGTTCCTAATTCGACGTACACGCAAGCCCTCTATTGTCGCAGTAGAGCTGCCCTCGGACAGGACTTGAAGAGCGAGGACTTTATTACTGTCGCAGTAATAGTACGCGCTACACTACCGCAAGTTCAGGTAGTACACGACAATACTCGACCTCTTAATTGAGCCTTTCGAGTTCTACAACTATTTGTACTCGTCTGCTACCTTCGACGACGAGGCACGCAAATCGACAACACTCCCACTTTCCGGAACATACGGAACGCCTACGGAACCCCTCCTCCCTCCTTCGAACCGACACCCCTATTCGAAGAGCAATACAATAAGACAAAGCCGAGCACCTTCCTCTTCGACAGAGACCCTCTCTCTCTCTCTCTCTCTCTCGAGCCGACACTTCTCGAGAACACACACAAAATCACCCTGCGAAAGAGCCTCGAAATCACGCATTCGCACCACATACAAAACCACCCGCAAAAGAGCCTCGGAACCCCGCATTTGCACTACAAAAGAGTTTTTTTTTTTCGGATTTGACGGCAATTAAAATCGGCCTCCGACAAGCACGCCATTATCACATGTTGAAGCCTACCGCTACAGAGTTTAAGGATATACCTTCGGCAAGTACAATAACATATCGCCAAGACTCGAAATTGGCCCGAAGCGACTCAATTACACCTTTTTAACTTGTTTCCGTCAAATGCCACCCCTCCGAACGCCCTATTGTCCCGGCCCAGCCTTGTCTCGAGGATCGAACAGAGACAGAGCCTCCCTCCCTCGGGCATATGCTAGACACCCCCCCAGGGCACATACTAGACACCCCCCCCTCCCCTGGGGCACATACCAGACACCCCCCCTCCCCTGGGGCACATACTACAACTACAGACCTCCCTGCCTGAACACAAAGAAGCCTTGCGAGGGTTATACTCCCCTAGCACACTCGCCAAATACCCCCCCCTTTTTTAGTCGGACGCGACTACCCCCTTTTCTAGCCGGACGCGATTAGCGAAGGACAAGCGAGGGACAGATAGTTGGACAGAGCATTGTGATTGGTCAGGTAGACAGACAGTATGTGGTCGGACGGACACATGGACGGTATTTTCTTCTTTTGTAACTAGTAGTTATTGTCTTACAACTTTCCTAAGTTGTGCTAGTGTTACGATATATTCACGTGGTTTATCCACGTGACATTTCGGGCTATATATACGCCCGAAATCCACGTAGCAGATACACAATCATAATCATATTCTACTACTCTTTTGTACNCAACAATACCTAATACTTACCCTCCAAGATAATTACCATAAAACATGCCTTACCCTCCCAAATATCCTACCCGAGGTTAGAATACTTATTCATTACCTTTCTTCCCCATCTATCCATTTATCCAGAACTATACGATAAGTACAAGAGACAAGGTTGAACTTATAATCCCTTTTCCAATCAGCGATATATAAAACACCTTCCCACCATACAGTTAGAGACTTAGAAATATGTTTGCATTATTGCTAATATATATTTATCGTCCATTCGTCACACTTCAGATAAGAGGCTTATTGTTATTTTTATTTTGTATTTTGCTGGCTAGCTTCAAACGCCTATACTTCAACCATATATGGACCAACCAGGAGGCTCCATCTTGTAGGAACTTGAAGGACCAAGCGCTCTAGGCCTCGCATCCCTTAAGGGGAGCAGTAAAACTACCTAGAATAGGCACATAGCCCATGAGTAAGTAGAATACTCAGTAGTAAAATAGGCACATAGCCAAACGAACCAAATCCTATTCTAAAGCATGGCGAGTAATTCGCGAGGGGCAAGTGGGTGGGAAAAAGAGCTCTAGTTGTGTGACTAACGATAATGTTGTGGTGTTAATGATTGAGGAGCTACTGTCTTAGATACTGTACCTGGTCGTTACTCTGTACATACCATATAAAACTCTATTATACTAAACTTGTAGGACAAGCAAGAAAATTGTCTTAGGATACCTAGGTCAGTGAAAAGTAAGAGTTAACAATTATCCAAGCTCGTTATATGAATATTTTAGTTGTGCGGCGTTCTTAGAATAATTTTATTCTAAAAGAAGTGTGTACAGAGTACAGTAACGACCAGGTATCTTACGAGGGGGAAATATAATATATCCCCCGCACTTCCTCATTCACTATAAACCCCTGCTATAATTTGTCCTGGGCCCGCTATTGGATATATAAGAATGTTTTTTCAACTACGGAGGGTTGGAATAAATCTGATTTACTTCTGCAGGTGCTCCATCATGGTCGAAGAACAAACCTTTTGTTCAAGGGTATCTTGCCTTGTTCATCGCATTCCTTTCTAGTCACTTCAAATGTCAATGGTCATAAAGTGAAATTCGGCACTACTAGAGTTGCGGAGTCACATTGCCTATTTGTTTATACAAGACTCAAATTATTAGTATTGAGCGAATTTTGATGCTGGCACAAACGTAAAGATAATTGCATGAGAGGGGGTGCCTCCAGCTTAGAGATTACAAGCATGAAATTTTGTCCCTTTCTGATGTTCTCAATGAATCCTCTTACCTTGTACAGATCTATGATAGCCTTAGGTTTCAAAGATATTTGCAAGAAAAGTGAATGTGGGACTAAGATATTCCAGTGAAATATACTAGTCATATTCGAGAACTCCAACAGTCATCAAAACCCAGTCATCGAACCAGGTAAAATGTATTCACTCCTAGTCCGCTAGGATCTCATCCAATCATATCCAAATACCATAAAATATTGTTAAAGCTGTAAAAGGAACAGAAAGCAAAGAATGGAGAGCCCACATCTCGCTTAATCGAGGTCTCCTGGAATGAGACAAACGATACCATAAAACCTTGAAAAAACTGAAGATTGCCCTTAGTACTCGCCACTTACTTTCTGGGCAGTCATAGTGCTTAGAGGTTACTATTAATGATTCAGATGAAGTTCAGTACACCAATCACATAAGCTCTATTTCGTGATTCATTCATATTTGCGCTCAACACTGATATCTAGTGATATATAATACTTTGCATCTCGAGAATCTAACCTACCACATCAACACCACTTCCAAGTTCCCAACAAACTCCATCAATCCAACTTTCGAATCTACATCTCGAAACCGACAACGACTAGATCACAAGAAGCTATACAAACCACCAAGATGGGCTGCGCAACCTCGAAACCAGACCCAGAGCCAGCTTTACGCCCCTCAAGGAGCAAGAGCCCGATTTACGATTTGGGCTTCTATGCCGGGGACTTTCACGAAAAAAAAAAAGATATCAACGCGGTACCGCCATCCTACAGCCCAGAGCCAGCTTTACGCCCCTCAAGGAGCAAGAGCCCGATTTACGATTTGGGCTTCTATGCCGGGGACTTTCACGAAAAAAAAAAGATATCAACGCGGTACCGCCATCCTACAGCGAAGGCGATACCAATGTTACAACTTCGAAGGGCAACATACGCATTGACAAGTCTTGCAAATAACCAAGGCGAAGAAGACGAATCATTCTTTGGTGATCTCAAATTTACTTGGAACCTATTTGGAGCTTATGCTGTGTACGAAACCGACCGTCAAAAGATTCCGTTTCTCTGAAGGGATTTTATTTCGCAACTCCGTTCTTACGCCTCGATTAAAGGAAAGCTACAACCTGGTGAAGGAAGCATTTCTTATAATAGACTTGTAGTTATGGCGGGGGTTGGTTATTTGGTTATTTCTTTTCGATATGGTACGCTGAGGGATGTCTGTGCTAGTAAGGGCGGGCGATATAAAGGGCGGGCTGTGCAGTGAAATTTTCGAGGTGCTTCTTTCAATTTTGTATTTTAGAACACTACATTGGTTGAGACTCTAGATCGCAGATAGAGATCGCCAATGTTGTACATCATAGACTAGAAAGCATACATGAAATTTTATACATAACGATATCATAATTACTGCACGAAATGGATCCTAAACGAAAGTAAAGCGTATGTCAAAGAGTTATGGCTTTTTCAGAAATTGTAGGATGCCAGGTTGGATTGGTTAAGCAAGATATCTGATGAGTAGGACTGGGCGAGTAAGCTAGATAAGGTGTTATGTACTCCCTGAGCGTCGCATTATGCGCATATGTACCACCAGGAAACGATGCCACGGAAAGTAATATAGCACAGTTTTAAGAGTTTGACTTTCCTTGCTATAACCAGAAATGAAGGTTTGAGATAAAGGACAGGGAGGTCAAGTATTCCTTCCCTCTTCCACAAAGAAAGGCATGATTAACACATTCTTCGGCCACAGAATTTAGCGCCATTATCATCGAGAAGTGGTTTCTGGAACGGATGGGTATTGATGTGAGATTTCGTCTCAATAGCCTTGGAAAAGGTGGATATTTCGCGATTGTCTTTCGTCCGGTTTGCTTTATTGACTATTTATAAAGCCACTTAACCCTGTATCAACCCATACTTAGTTTGCAGGATCCATCTTTTCAATCTTAGTTAAGGAAGAGATGCACATGAATGACATTGAGCTAAAGCCTTCGGTGATATTAGTCAGAAGGATTTATATCCCCTCAACACCTTGTGTAGATCTGGCGTTTTAGGTTTGCGATACCCACTAAATCGGAGAATTACTCAATTATATGTCTAAAAACACAACAAATCACAAAGGTGAGAGTAAAGGTTGGGCAGTGGTTGAATTAACATGGAAAAAATGACCATATCTAATAATCGATCTAACTTCTATCTTCTATCCCAAGGATGTTGTCGCATGATGAAACGCCCCTTTACCTCTTTTCTCGTGATTGAACAAAAATCAAAACCCAAAAGGATGCATTGATACAAATACAAGACGTCTTCGATTGATCAAGTATCTCCAATTATCATTGCGTACTACTCAAGCTAATGCTGTAGTGATCATATCTACACGGCAGCCAATGACTCGCGCCAGCCGAAATAGTCCATGTAGAGAAGCGTATATGTCATGTGAATCGCTTTAATATATACCCCGATATAGTTTCCAAAGACCATACCCAGGCTTATGTATAGGCGAGACCACATTGGAAGAGGAACGCCAACGAGTAAGCATAGATAATACACGCGATAGACCATGGTTAGGGCCCAACTTGTCGATTTCCGGGACGGTGTAGAATCTAAATGCATTAGCAACTCAACACAAACAATATTCGGCTCGCAATAACTTACTAAACCCTGGAATAAATGGGACCCATTTACATATGAACAGAGATACGAATAACGCCCAATAGACCAGAAGAAATGCAGCAAATACTCGCTCAAACAAGTGAGTATGTGGGCCGAATAACATAAGCAATTCGTTGCATACCGCCGATGAACTCCACCGTCTTCGCTGGTTCAAATAAGCAGAAAGGCTTTGTGGCACGTTGGTATAAGCGATAGCCTTTTCTGCCATCCTCATTTTTGCTTCCGGTTTTCTACTATGTACGAGCGAGGCATGATGTCGATCTTCTCCAACTTTGGCTATAAGATGTCTCCAAAGATTGTCCTTTGGCCCAGGATAGTAGCCGAATGGGCCTAGAAGAACCTCGTCACCGCAGTTGGTCTCACATACTTTCAAGAGATGACAACAACCAGCGAGACATGTGCAACGTTCGGTTATGGTGGACTGGTAAACTCGTAGTGCTCTCTGACGCACAAAGTATTGCGAGTTTTGTAATATATCCCAAAACGACGGAATCTTTCGGCTGTTAAAGTTGACTTCCATATATCCTAGGACTGCCGTGGTCTGTGGGCGACGAGCTTCCTCAACCATGTATTTGATACAAGAAGGATGAAAGACCGTGTCGGCATCGATTCCGATAATGTGGTCCACCACATCTATCTTGGCTGCTTCGAAGAGCCACGTTGAAAGAGTATTGAAGGTTTCCGGGTTGAAAATGGTCCTTGGTCGCTCATGTCGTGAATTGTGTTTCAGCAAAAATGAACGCACCATGATTAGACTGTCACGCTTTGCTTGATTTTCATGCTTGATGATGCAGCAAAAGGGCATGTTGGCGTAAGTTCCGGTGAAAATGTCCACGTCCACATGTCTTCGTCTCCAACCCATATACGCATTTTTGATGGTCTTCTTGGGAGTACGATTGACAAACACGTCGTGCTCCAAAATCTCGGCCGTCGTCTTTTGCATACCTGCTCCTTTCCTCTTCTTTCCATCGCAGACTACGAACATTGCTTGGCGGTGCTTTTTCAGGCCTGCTTGGGTAACAAGAGAATCGAGCGAGTTTTTGATTTCCTGCTCGGTTTCATCATAGCAAGTCATGAGGATAGCCAGGCTTTCCGGAGTTTTGGGAGTAACAACCTCCTCTTGAGATGCAGTTTTAGGGAACATATAATCGCGAGCAGAATTAAAAGTGATCCGAAACATCATAAATGTATTGATATATGTCATTGAATTGGCAACAAAATGATGAAAACGAGAGGATGGCCAGACCAAATAGGTTGAAATGAAGGTAACACTAGAAAAGAGTTAAGAATATGTCGGTCGCAATTAAAGGAAGAATACATACTTGATGAAAAGTAAGAGGGCCCATACACCATATTTTTGCCGCTTCATCTTTTGATTCAGCTCTTCAAGCTGGTCAGGGGTAACAGCTGGAGCGGCCTCCCAGATACATGATGTGTCCTCCATTTGCGTCTTACTTTGGGTCGGTGTCATTTTGTTTTAAGGTCAAGAAGAGACTTATTCAGCTCTTCTTGCGATAAAAACAACTAGTAGTTTTAATGTTAATGAAAAAACGAGCGACTTGAAGATCAACAAAAATAGATTTGAGAAGGCCAACGTGAACATTTGGGTTGTCGGAAGGCACGAGTCATACGGCAAATGGTCGATCAAGGTCCGAACCCTACTCGTACCGTATACTCGGAGTTATCGGGGCATAGAAAACAAAATCAAACTGCGCCTTACTTCGAAGTAATTTATCTGGGGAAGATCACTGGGTATTGCATTATTGCTCAGCGAATCCGACCCAGAAGCTTTGATATAAACTTTTACCAAGAGGTATAAAACTATCCGATTATGTATGCCCGCTCGCTTCGCAACGCTGATTGGTTGCTTGGGCCCTTTAAACCATGGAACCTTGGACTTTCGGACGTTGTACTTCGTAAACCGCTGTCGTCTGGAGTTACTTTGGTACATGGCCTTGAAACCTGGAAGGATTCTCCTTACTCAAAGATATTGCGAGATTTATATATAGCAGACTCGTTTCCAATACTTCCGGATGAGGATGAGGAGGTTCGTTTTTGCTGGCAATCATTACCACCTTCATGTATTGTATATACTCTCGCCAACATGAATCAGTTAGAAACGCCTCTCGTCGCTATCATCGGATGCGGATATATTGGGAACCAGCTTCTGTGTGAATTCTCTAAGCACCACAAAGTCATCGGATACGACATCTCTGCTAGCCGGGTGCACGAGCTTCGTCAACAGTTTTCGACGAAGAATGGCGCAAGTCATTACAACGGGCAGGTCTGTTTGACTACGCGTATACAGGATCTGGCTATGGCGACGCATTTTCTCATTTCGGTGCCAACGACGTCCAGAGAAGATGGTTCTGTGGACACGACGTGCATCGAAGATGCACTCCGTATAGTCACAGCTATCGCTCTCCCTGGTTCAACAGTCGTAATTGAGAGCTCGGTTGCAGTGGGAACAACGAGGGCTCTGTTGGGTCCTATTGCTGCTAGCCTGGGATTGTTTGGTGGAGTATCACCAGAGGTAATGTACCTTGCTTCCCGAATGGGCCGAATGGGGTATTCAAATTTTGAAGGTCCAATGGCTAATAAAGTTTGGAGTTATAGAGGATTGACCCGGGCCGTATGGACCCATTGCCATCGAACATCCCGAAGCTGGTAGCTGGCCTCGACGATATCGTTCCTGGGTCTCTTCAAGCCATTAAGCGACTGTATTCGACGGTTTTCCGACACCTTGTGGCCGTCTCCCGACCCGAGGTCGCCGAGATGACCAAATTATACGAGAATTGCCAGCGTCTTGTAGGGATTGCATTTGCAAATGAGATTGCAGACGCATGTGGCGAGCACGACATTGACCCCTCCGAGGTTTGCTCTGCGGCAGCCACAAAGCCTTTTGGATTTATGCCATATACACCTAGTATAGGTGTGGGCGGTCACTGTCTTCCCACAAATGCAAGATACCTCCTTTCAAATAATCGCCTCCCGCTCCTTGAATCTGCAGCGAGCTCAACAAGGGCACGGCCGGGAATGATTGCGCAGAAGATTGTTGACTCCTTTTCCTATCATAACGGCGACCTTATTCCCAAGGTTCTAGTGGTTGGTATAGCATACAAAAAAGGCCAAAACAGCACTATCGACTCCCCTGGCCTACGGCTCATAGAAGCGCTCTCACGATTTGAGCAGGTAGATGTTTGGTGGGCGGACAGTCTGGTGCCTCAGTCTCGAGTTCCTCATATCAAGCGCTTGCCCAACGAGGAATGGAATAGGGGCACATTAGCGACATTTGACCACATAACCGTTGCCTTCATACAACCAGGTACAGAGCAAGACCCTTTAAAGAAACTGACGGGCGTCAAAATCGACAGATGGTGAATCTATTATTTTTTTATACACCATTCCCAAGGAAAAGTTTGATGTCTTGATAAATTTTATGCGTCATTCCGTACATAATAAAACCAACCCTCTGGGTAGGTCAATATATAGCATGCAAACATAGCATAAATAGAATTTTGAGGTACTTCCTCTGTAGAAAAGATTAAGCAGATTTAGAAGGATGAATGCTTACATAAAACAAACTATTTGATTAACATGAGATACATGGGAAAGAAAGTATGTCTTCAATCTGGCGGCTCAAGCTCAACCAGGAGCTATACGTTCTGTTTGAACCTTGATTATCTTCTTTGGTCCTTCATTGACCGCTAACATATTTAGAGCACTCCGATGTCCTCTCAGACCCAAATTTTTATTGGTCGTTGTGCTGATTTGAACAGCTTGTGCTGAGGCAATAATCGTCTCGAACTATGTCTGTCAGATACATGCTTACAGAGTTTCCAGACCAGAAAGATATCCTGGAATTGGCGTGTAACTGACTCTGTTGGACCTCAGAATGACCGGTTGTTCTGTTTCTTTAGAAAATAAGGTTTGTTTGTGCAGACGATCTGCTGATGCCTCCTTGAAACTTGAGCCGTGGGCGTTCTATGCCTATTTTTCAAATATAAATGTTCCATTTGACTTGCGTACAGCATATCTAGCAGTTTCTCATTTTTTAAGTCCATAATTTCCATATTACGGTGATATTTTTTCTATCATTTTCACTTCTCTTTGTTTAGCGCCGTTTACATACGAAAAGTCTATTCAGTACCCACGGTCACTCCATTATCATATCAATGTCAAGGATTCCTGAGAGGTGTTTGACTTTCTGAATCTGTGCACACTTGATGGCTGTCATTGCGAGCTTAGTGCTAGTCTAATACCGTTTAGAATATGAGATGAACGCTTTAAGAAGATATACTTCCCGCTTAGCTTATGAATGATTTTGTCATGACTTAGCCGATCTGTGCTATGGTCCCCTGGATTTGCCGGTTTGACCAATTAGACCATTGTAATCGCCGTACAATAGATTTACGGAGTACTATTATAGACGTTACGAATGCAATGATCCATTCCACAATACCCTTTTGTTATAGCTTGTTACGGTATAGAACGAGTGGGGGTAGTAGGTGTAGAATAAGGAATAGAATGTAGTAAGTAAACATCACAATACTATACAAATCTATAAGAAGGTCTGTGTTGCCTGCCCCTTATTTATTCCCTACTACTACTACCGTTACTTTAATATAGACGCTGCCGACCCCGCTATTTTACTATCTAGGTTAAAGGAGGGTAAATTCACTCTCGCTAAAGCTGTATAAGTCGAAAATAATAGAGCCCTTGTTACCGCTATATAGAGAAAAGAACGGAATAGTAGGAGGAGAGACGTAGGTAACGTAGGGGGTAGTGATAAGGGGGGCACAGAGGCTAGGGAAAAGACGGAGCTAGAGTTAGTGCTAGACGTTTTAAAGGCGAAATAATCGCATCTAGGAATAGCTTTACTTTTTACTTGTTTAGGTCGTAGAGTTTGTACTTTAATTACTTCTTTTAGGGTGCTTTATTTACTTTCTAAGGCGAGGGCGAGGGGTGTACTTTCATTAAAAACCAACTTTCTTTATGAATACAAGTGACGAATAATTCGCATCCTAGAAGTGATTAAATAATGCTCTCTAATCTACTATACGTACCGTTGACGTGAGGGTTATAATAGCACAGGTCATCTCCAAAATAGGCTCTGAATGTCGTACTGTCAGAAAGAGGTTTCTACGCCCTTTCTCTCTTTTTTCATTTTCTTTCTTACTTACCTTCTGAGATGTATTGTTTTTTTCGGCTACTATTCTTACAGTAGCGAAACAAATTCAAGTAGTTGAGTTGTGTAATCCCACCTACTTGACTCAAGTTAAGAGGGGTTTAGGCATCAGCGCCGGACCACGTAGCACCCCTAGGTTACTTCGGTAGATCATTAGCAGAAGGCTAATAGCACTCGCTTTCCTGTTATAGTTATAATAGTGAGGAGATATCTATAAATTCCAGCTCCAAGTGCTCCTAGCGAGCGTCTATTTAGCCAGGCAGCTGGTATTATAAGCAAGAACAGGAAAAGGCTATTAAAAGAGACTTTCAAAGCTGTAATATGTTTAGAAGTACGTACTTGTACTATTTCATCGCAAAAAGCCCCTTTTATATAATATATAATCGTATATTCCAATTAGTGCGGGATTTTGAACAAGCAATCGTGGAGCCAAACAATTAGAGCACTACTTTAGAAACGCTCAGTATTGATCTAATAATCCGTTGATCTTCAAGTCACTTTTCTTCATACTGAAATTCTAGATCCGTCAATAAAAATGAGTTTAAAAGGATTCATTCCAGATAGATATATATTAGTAGACAACTTTACTGTGAATACTATCTATTGATAGCTGTTCGTTGAATATGCAAGTGAATAAGTCAACCCAAATCTCTACAAGCCGAAAGTATCTTTGGTTGTTCTAGCACGTGGGTTCAACGGTTCAACGTCCTTTACAATTAATATCAATAGAAGAAGTTTTGAGGACCAATGTGACAGTCCATAACTCCGTGAGCAATCCCCAAAAGATTTCTTTATGGGTTGGCCTTCACTCCACTACCAGAGACACAGCACGATTTATTCTGCTCTTCAGACTCAAGAGGTATATAGTGACCCTCCTTCTCCACTAGCTTTCACCCCGTTTGACTGTTGGAGATCAAGTGTAGCTTTTCTTACTACATAGCTGCATAGCCGAAAAGTGGCCCTGCGAGTTTTATCTCACAGGTCCTAAAACCAAGTTATATTCTGTAATATGCTATTCATAGAACTTGCAAACTGAATGGCTGCGTAGTGAACATTCGCATCTCTTGTGATATTTTCCGGCCTATTCTAAGCGAAATATACTCCGTCATAGGCTTCAAATCTCCTATGTCAAAGGATACCCCATAAGCTTCCATAGGTATCCCTTCCAGACGGAAAAATGCCAAAGAAAACTTGAACTCGTAGATTGGTTTAAAATATCTCATTAATAACATCGTCTCTGTAAAAAAAGGATCGCTTGGTCGGCCAATTTGAGCCACATCTATTGTACATGAATCTCTAAACAGCCGAAAACTTTACAATCACGTAAACAAATTTCTAAGATGCTAGGATGGTCTTGCTTCTGCATCCTGGGATCCAGCATTACAATCGTTTATTCTCCGACGGGATGATGACAAATTTTCATCTATCAAGCTTCGCAAAACAGAATATGACTAGATTGAAAATACGAAGCGCGGTGAGAGTGCAAGTGTTAAACCTGGATCTGGAAAGTGTATACTTGAGTATGTATAAGAAATAAGCAGTTTGCAGACGTCCTTGGAGACGTTTGGTGCAATCAAATCATATTGCGACACAACCTTAGTCTTTCTGTGAGTCGGATGGTCAAACCTGTAGCCTACAGGTACAGGTTACTCGGTACTTTACAAATTATAAGCCACCAGGCTGTGTCGTTCGGGGCTGGGTACTCGTACTAGGTAGCTTAGCGGAATGACGCTGACACTCACTCCTATACCCAACACCTCACATGGCGTAGTGCCGTCCTCAGCGTTTGTCCACGGTTCGTGAAAGTAGTGCTCCCCATAAATAATCAGCAGCAGACATGTTTTCACAGTGGTAAACTTGACCTTCGTACTACAAGCGAGCAATAAACTCCAAGTGGGATTAAGGACTTTCTTTTGGAAATCGTGAAAATCTAGTGATATGAACCACTGTAGCTCAGCGTCACACGCTTAAAAGTACTGGCGTTACACCTGACTAGTCAGACCAGAATAGATTTGAAAAATCGGAGCGCCTTAGCCTACAATTCCTCACAATGTTTTCTGATAGACGTGGGGCCCTCATGGTTCAAGAAGATGGGGATGTGGGGAAAAGAATGTGGAGTGCTTGAGGGTTGTACTTGTATCAATGCAACAACATTCTGAGCTAGGAACTCCGAATACAAATCCTCGTCCAAAGGTATTTCTAGAATGCTCAGACTCTTCTTCAAGCAAATACTTTTCTCGACAATTCGGCAACCTCACGACCTTACGGAAATCCCACCATTGGGACAATTTCGGTCGTCTTGGTTTCATCTACTTCTAGAATATCTCATTCCCGGAATGATTCCCCTCAACACTTCTTCCGCCAAGTGACTATCAAACACCGGCTCCCCAGAAGAGCCAAGTTTTACTCCTCGCCCCCCTTTGTCCAAAAGGTCATTTTTGGTGTGTGCTCCCACGAGAATAATAACCTTTTGTTGAAGTGGGGGAAGGGTATAGTCACCATCCAAGACGGCGAACCGAGCGCCTTTTTCATCGCGACCTTGCGCCTAAGACAGTGATATTAGGCCATACAGTAGCTGTTACCGCTTGATTGTTTTTCGGATGAACGATAGCGTTGGCTATGGGAAATTGTGTTGGCATATGTTGGCGAAACTATGCGATTTACAAAATGTTTGGTTTGGTCGGGTCGGAGAAGGATTGCCCACCTGCAGTTACTTCTCTTGGTAATGGGGAAGCACAGTAGAATGTTCGTGCTCTGATTGGTACGGGGAGATTTCGATACGACTGCAAAGCTTTGCGGACTATAAACTTACAGTAGAATAAGAGGTTTCTACAGGGACATAGACATAAAGGGGGTGGACAGCCAAGATTGGCACCCTGCTAGAGTAATAGGATCGACACCTCACTTTACGGAGTAGGTCCACTCTTATACGATATACTTCTATCTTAGCTAAAAACATGGGGTTTTAGCTAATAGAACGCGTAAATGGACTGCTTAGTAAGGAAAAACTGTCTAAAAACAGTATAAAAGCTATTAAAAAGAGCCCCTCATATAGTGGGTTTTAATATGATCTACGTGACATGGTGCACTTAATGCTGTCCGCCCCCTTTACTAATAAACGACCAGGGTTCCTCCTCCCAAAAAAGATTTACCTCTCGTAACTTCGTATGCCTACACGGCAACAACGAGACAAAATTGCGCGAGGTCCCCATTTACTCCAGACGCAACTCCCAGAACCTAACAGAGAATTTGTAGATAACTTCTTGTATTGATGACCATTGGGCCCAACTTGTCCCGAAAGACGAAGGACTACTGCACACTGCTTATTTCTACTAAAAATGAACCCTTTGATTCCAGGTTCCATGCACCCACTCCAACCAACAGCGGATAGAAGATTAGTAATGTAGACCGGAGGGCAAAGAGAAACTTTACAGAGGCAGAAAAGTTAAGATACGAGCCGGAAAGCCGGTAAGTACTTCGTATATCGTCAGGTGCTCTATCCAAGGTCAAGAAAGTTTATCAAACCCCGAAGACAGACTGAATGGGTCCAATGATTTCAAATTGATTTCGAGGGGCTTGTAACGACCGGAAGATGGAGGCGAGTTGAGTAAACTTTGGTTTAATTGTTTAGTTGGAACGTCTCGACTACATGACTCGAAGTAATCCAAACTCACTCTGGGTGCAAAATCGGGCGAGCCCGCTCTACTAGTACTTACAACGTTCGGCATCTGGAATTCCTTTCCATTCCAGATCCCCCCTCTAGAATAATTCTATTCCTTTTAGGATTTAGCTAGAATTAGTCCATTCCAGAGGTATATATTCCATAGAATTTATAGAATTTCCAGCTAGGATTTTGTCACATGACCCAGAATAATGTCCTTCCTCTCCGTGGACCAATAGGGAGTCCCTTAGGTCTAGTTTGTATGGGTACCTAGGTAACTAGTAGACAGGTCACGTGAAAGCACCCTACCTAGCTAAGCTGGCCAGATACTTTAGTACTCTTCTAGAGTGCGCTATGTTTAATTTTAAAGAAACATATTAGATACTAGTACTCCTACCTATATATCTAGCTCTATATACCCCCTATAAATCACGTGTTTTAACTAGTCTGGAATTCTATTCTTCTATAGAATTCCAGAGCCTAGTCAATAGAAGGATTCCATTCTATTTTATAGGTGCTCTGGAAGTATTCTATATTTGAATATTCTAACTGGAATTCTATGGAATATGGTTCCATTCGCCGAACGTTGCAGTACTTATAGCTTTCAGTCGTTCGTCCGAGCCTCCTTTGACCACATCTAGGGGACCTTACAGCAAAAGTCAACTCAATCGTGGTCTATGGCTTAGAAGCTTACTTATGAAGTCTTTTTTGACGCGACGAAACAATCGCGATAATAATCGGAATAGAGAGGTTTTGTCGCCGATAAACAGAGGTAAAAATATTGTTAAGGTTATACTAGAAAGTGGACAATATCCGAGCGATACCTGACCATAATCCTGCAAAAGACGTCGCCGCTACAGGAAGTTTATTAAGGGGCTTGAGTGTAGATAGTACTATCAAAAGTAACTCTACAAAATAACAGTGGCAACCCCACTTTTCAGTTCTCAATTGAGCCCAGTTCGTGCGATATGAGCCTTTGTGTTCGAAATAGACCCCTCGTTCTTGTATTTGTATTTGTTTTAGAAACAGTCCCTGCGTACAATTTATCCGCTATTATTTCGTCACTGAAAAAGGGCATCAAAACCTCTTCGAAAAACCAACATGAAGGATAGACTTTTTACTGGAATTCTACTTGTTGTACCAGAACGAAAGCTTGTTAGGCCCACTACAGTAAAACAAGGCAGAAACTTACAGCATAACGCGCTAGACACGGGAATTCTAGAAGCCCTAGGTAACGGATGAGTTTACCAGATGAAGTCATGTATCATGCGGCTTAAAAGCTTGTTCATTCAGATCTTGCGCCTCTTTCATTATACAACTTAATCGTCTCTTCTCTTGCGGGATTTCGATTTTGCCCTTGACCTCCAAAGATTTCAAGTCCATCTGCAAGTCGGGTAGACCTTCCCCACAATGAACATGAAGTACAAATCGAGAGTATAAACAGAGCACGGTGAATTTCTGGTTTTTTTATGACGACTTCCATTCCCGTCGGGAGTGGCTGGCTCGAGGCTGGTAAGTGCGTAAATCCGTGCACAGACCTCTACGAGTACAGACTGAGTGCCTATAAAAAGTTCATATGCCGATCGCTTCACACTCGGGGGGAATTTTTCCCCCCGGGCCGACAGTGGCCTACCTACGGGTTACCGCTAATCGAATGAAGTAAAAATTGGCTTGACATGTTTACACATAATCTAGGCTTCCCCTACGGACACAGCGGTCTTCGGCATTTACAGGTGCGGATGCGACAGGGAACAGAGCCTGGTGGTCCCTGGTATGGATAAAAACCTTAATGCGGTTTAGAGTCGGCTGTTCGAGGTCACTGGTGAACTGGTGGTGGGTCTTGTGCTTGTTTGTTCGATATTCCCCTTTTGTGTTGTTTCCGGAAAGGCGTATTTTCAGATGAAGAGCGGGAGTGTTTTGTTAAAACCCGGGCCCCTCAGCCTGGAAGCCTTCTAAGATCCTCTATGTGACAGAAACTTCTAGGTAATTCATAGACTGTATTATAAGTGAACTGATTCGTTATACTGCATATCGGAGCCAGGTCTTCAAAGATTGGTCCATTTAAACATTTTCTGGAAACATCACGTGGGGCACAATACACCTGCTAGGTAAGATGTCAATTTTGAAGAGAAAACACAAAATAACAAGACACCGAAAGAGAGGAAATGAGGAAACATGGAGTGAAGGACGGAAAAAATAAGCCGTCACGAGAGATTGTGAAATTGCATGTTCAACGATTCGTACTTGAGTACGGAGTAAACAATTTAAAACGAGTATATTACTGGTAGATAGACAACTCTAAACTGCAGTCACACACACACAATTATAAAGTAACAATCCGACTCGCAGTACAGTACTACTTCAAAGTAAAATATATCATCTTCAAATTTCATCCTACTTTTGAAACTGCCAACAACTCCGGGGTGGCACGTCCTTTAGCCCTGCCGAAGATTATTGTATTGCTTCCGGAATAATAGGACGATGTTGGGCTTCTTGCACTGTCTTGTAGAAGTAAGCTTGTGGGAGGTTCTGCAAACATAACTTGGCGATCGCCACAACGCCCATTAATAGCGTCTGACAAGTGTAAATGGGCTATCCACCACGTGCAAAATAAGCATTGTGGTCAGAATTACGGAGCCGTATGAGTGGTATCACCAGGTATGGATGACCAGAGGGGCTCTGCCCAGCATACTTCGTACGATTACCACCGAGGAAACCTTGTTCTTTTTAGAAGTACTCCGTACTCCATACTTCGAAGTATGAGGCTGGCCTGTTACACTCATACTAAGACCGCATTTGAGCCGTCTTTGAACGACAGCCTTGACATGCTTCCGGATGTGCAAGGGTAGCTTGTCGCTCTTATTAAACTTCACAATTCCTCTTTGATGAAGGTTGAGTGCACCCGCTCTTTATCTTCTTCTTCATTCGCTGTTTCTCGCGTCTTTTTTGTTGCCGTTTGTTTCGCGGCTACTCGATCTCGCTATTTGATCCGAGTGCCCTTCCATTCTTTTATTAGCTCTTTGTTCCGCTCCCTTCTTCCTTTTTGAGTCAGCCTACGATACCCCGCCAACCTGTTTCCCCCAGGTGGCAATAATGTTCTTGTTCCACGCACTTTTTCTATGGGCCACTGCGGCCTCAGCTTCACGGTTCGCAATCAGGACCGAGGGCGGCTCTGAACCAGTGCCAGTCGTTCATGATAATTCCTTTGTGCCAGACGCCATTCTGAGAGTCACTCACGACAAGCTCCAAGCTGCATGCTCGCCCGAGAAACCCAGCTATCTGGTCAATGGCACGTATCCTGGACCAGCACTTCGCATACCTACGGGCAAAACGACTTGGATTCGAGTATACAATGACATTGAGAATCACAACCTGACTATGGTGAGTTTTTCGTTTAAGATCTCATCATACCAACATAACTCTAACACACTCTGATAGCACTGGCATGGTCTGTCGTTAGCAGTCAGTCCCTTTGCCGACGGCACTCCACAAGTCAGCCAGTGGCCTATTGGTCCACTCCACTTCTTCGATTATGAAATGCATGTTCCTGAAGATAGAGCGGGCACATATTTCTATCACAGTCACGTCGGTTTCCAGGCTAGCACAGCCGCAGGACCATTAATCGTAGAAGATCCCATTGCCCCTCCATATGAATATGCAGAAGAAAGAATCATGTTCATCGGAGATATTTTCGACAAGACTGATGAAGATATTGAAAAAGGACTGACTTCCAACCCATTTGTTTGGAGTGGTGAGGCAGCCATGGTTTTGCTTAACGGGAGAGGTGGAGGTGACAACAATGGAACCTTTTGCAACGCCAGTCTTCCAGTCATCGACGTCAAGCCTAACACCACTTACCGATTCCGTTTCATTGGAGCTACCGCTTTGAGTTTCGTCTCTCTCGAGGTTGAGTGTCATGATACATTCTCTGTCATTGAGGCTGACGGGTAAGTAAACTGCGCTTTGGGGCATATTAAGGAAGCTTATTAACATGATTCTAGTCATTATACTCAACCTTACGATACTCCAATGATGCAAGTCGGCCCTGGACAACGATTCAGTGCTCTTTTCACAACTCTCGCTCAGCCAGAAAAGTCAACCTACATAATCCAAATGGAATCTCGCGAACGACCAACAGTCACCCGTGGCTTCGCCATTCTCCGATACAGCGACCCAGAACCAAACGTCTCAAGTGTCAACAAATTCTACCCACCCGAGCAACAACCATGGAAGATGCGCAACACATCCACCGAATGGTTAGAATACGTACTGAAGCCTCTCGTACCCATCGACTTCCCAACAGCGGACAAAGTCAGCCGAACCGTCACAATGACCACTCATCAATACCAACAGGGTTACATCACATGGCGCCAAAACGGACACCCATGGACCGAGACCTATCCCCAAGAACCATATCTCGTCTCCCTCTACAAATCCGACCACTCCGAATATCCCTCCATGGAACGCGCCCTCGCCAACGATGGAATCGATCCCGTGACCCGTGTCTTCCCCGCTGAAATCGGCGAGATCATCGACCTGGTCATCCAAAACACGGGCAGCGACAACGGCGGCGTGGATATCCATCCCTTCCACGTCCACGGAGCCTCAATCATGGATCTGGGCTCAGGGAATGGCCACTACAACGCAACCGAGAACGAGAAAAAACTCATCGATCTCGGAGTCCAACCCGTCTACCGCGATACCACGATGTTGTACCGCTACAGCTCAAAAGCACCGAACGGCACGGCCGCCGGCTGGCGCGCATGGAGACTGAAGGTTACGCAGCCTGGTGCGTGGATGATCCATTGCCATATTCTGCAGCATATGGTGATGGGGATGCAGACCGTGTGGGTGTTTGGTAATGAGACCCAGCTGCTCGCATCGGTTCCTCAGCCCCAGATTGAGGGGTACCTGAATTACGGGGGAAGTGCGTATGGGAACAGTACGCACGACCCGGTGATGGTGGCTTTCCAGGATGGACCTGCATGGACGGAAGGCCAGTAAAGAACGCGGCGTGATTGTTTGCAGCGACGTTTTTAGATATGATTTTTATAGCGAGGAGCGAAGAGCTTGATGAAATACACGGCTCGAATTTGATTCAGACTTTGTCCCGGTGTGAGATGAGTGACCGGTAATTCCATGAATCTAATAGCTTTGAGGAAGATGCCTAAAAGTTCATGTCTTCTCATCCCTATCCCAACCTACAGCCGGACAGTGAACTCGACTAGCTTGCCCATCGCAGGGGTAGAAACAGGTACTCCATCCAAAAACCATACAGTAACCACATCCTTCCATCCCAACTCAACAGCCCTAAAATTTCCCTACTGATATTGCATCATACAAACATCTCCCTCCCTCCCTACCAATGCGCGTCATCTTCCATCCTCCATCCTCCATCCCCATCCTCCAGTACAACAGGGATCTCCGAATCGCGCACGCACGCACGGGATTCCCCACACACGGCAACTCGCGTGTGCTCCGTACCAAGTAAATTCATGCGAACCACCTGCACTCACCCCCACCACCTCCACACAACCTATAACAGAAGCGCTATAGGACTAAATATAAATATCTAACCATGTAAGCATTTGAGCCTCAATCTTAGCTGTTTATGCCTGCTCGGATCACGACGTTTCTTGGGGGATGCCGAGGATTTGAGTTTTTGATAGATTTGGAGATGGAGATGGAGATGGAGATGGAGGTGGTAGGTATGTGATTGTGAGGATGAGGTGATGGTAGAGGGAGATGGAGGGAGGAGGGAGATAGGAGTTTGCTATGATTTGAACGGATGGGGAGTTTTATTGTGGAGGAGGGAGTGGGAATATCCCGGATTTATACGGAGGTTTGCGAGTTTCGAGTTGTTGTGTACGTGGATGGATAGAAGATATGGCTGTAGAGTAACAAGTTTATATACCAGATATCCATCACAAGTAGGTCAGAATTCCAAGGATTGATGTATAGGCTATTATCATATATCGAGAGAGGAGATTTCCGATCCCCCACAAAACGCTATACGTTATAAAAAAGTGCTCAAAGCTGTTCCACAAACTCCAGAATCTTCTTCGCGCCATCCTCCCAGTATAAATCATTCTGTATATGATGACCGGATTTCTTAACAACCTCAAGTCCTACAATCTCTTCCCCATTCGTCACCTCCCCCTCCTTCCCCTCCTCCTTCTCTTTCCCTTGCGGCGAAGAAACACCGACTAATTTCCGCGCAGCTTTCTGGTATAAACTCGCTAGTCTCTGCATGATGGGGAGAGTGATTAGGGCATCTTTCTCGCCGGCTATAATTAGGAGTTTCCTTTGGTTTTGATTCTTGTTGGAGCCGAGGATATTTTTCAAGATATGTGTAGGGTTTGCGAATGAGAACATCATCCCTGTTGGCCAAAGCATGCTCTCATACTCGGCGAGACCTTGTGAGAAAGTATGGACTTTATCAACCGGATATTCTGGAGAGAAGAATGCTCGGTGGACGAGGGTTGTGGATGAGAATGGTGAGCGGGGGTGTAGGAAATCTCTGAAGAAGTAGCGGAGTGGGAACCACGGACTGGGTTATATATCAGTATTAATTTATACATAGAAGCAGAAAGTCAGAAGAGGACTCACTCTACTCTGAACCATGCAGCGTAAACGCTCAACCTGCCATCTATCAGTCTTTCCAAATAATACTAAAGTACCTCAACGAAATGGAATTCTTACGCCCCAAAACAAGGAACACCCGCCATAATAACCAACCCCCCAACCGTCCCAAGTCCCTCACTCAAAAACTGCTGCGATAACCCACCTCCCGCACTATGTCCAATCAACACCAAGTCTTTTTCCTCAAACCCACCTCTTCTCATGGCAGCTTCGAAAGCCGAAACCCAAGTAAGCCCATATCCTAGATCTTCCGCCATATCACGCTTCCCCGTTCTCCAAACCATATGGAAGAATCCCGGTTGCCAACTTGCTCCATGACCGCGGACGGAGAGTGCGTAACAGCGAAAGCCGCGGGAGGAGAAGTATGATAGGTAAGGAAGCCAGACTGTAGCGTGACCGAAGCCGCCGTGGAGGAAAAGGAGGGCTTTGGTTTGTGAAGGAGTGGACGAGGGGGGCAGGGCGGAGAGGATTTCTAGTTTGCCATTGGGCGTGGAGATGAAGTGTCTGGTAATGTTTTGGGGGAGAGGGGGGAGATCTTGGATTGATACTAGAGGGAGTTTCCAGAGGAGTTTGTGCTGATCGGAGGGTGTGGTCATGGTGGAGGACGAAGGGAAAAGCAAGAAGATATAGAATGATGGGAGATCTGAGAAATCTGGGCAGCAAGTATTTGCCTTCTCCTCGAGAACTCAATGCAGTGTTCCAGGATATAGTTGTGAAGAAATTTTATATTTCCTTCGACTTCGTCTTGCCCCAAGGGAACTGTCGCATTCTTATGGAGTTAGATGATTGTGCGACTTCAGCTGTAAGTAACCCATGATCAAAGTTGCAGAAGACACGAAATGACAAAGCTCGTGGCTGAAACCATTCTTGCATTCCGATTGCGCAAATTCTTAGCCATAGCACTGAAATGAGTCTTCGGCACCAAGGTACGGCGAAAAGAAAAAGAATCGGAAAGAGGAAAGATATTTTGGTGGGATGAACCGGCACATTTTGGACTTCCAATATATTGCTTAGCCTTACAGTACCTCCAGGCTGCTTAGGCACTGGGGATCGGGTCGTCCGTTGAGCCAATTGAGCCAGTTGAGGTCATGATGTGATGCAATTGAATCGATGGTGAAGAAGGAACCCAAAAGAAAAGAGCAAGGTGAAGTGTAGTGGCTTGAGAGTGGTCTGGCATTGGCTTGTCCGCCTACGGAGGTAGACCCTTACGCTAGCAGCTGACGCTAGCAAGGTATACGATAAGATCTCGCGATAGCTTCACCCAAGCTATCCCCATCCAGATTCCATCACTCACATACAACCACGTCAACCACCATGTCAACCTCAGACGACGACGACGATGCCGTCTTTCAATCGCATTATCGCGGCGATTCTTCATCCAGCTCATCCCCTTCTCCCCCACCACAGCATCAGCAGCAGCACAACTTCTTTGCGCCGCCCTTCTACAATCGGCCCCCCACACCACTTCCTCCCTCGCCTTCATTGACATCTCTCCTTCGACCCTCAAGACCAACCACACCAGATACTTCGGCTGACGAGCTCGAACCCGTCCCTCGCGCATCCCCCAAAGTGCCAACCTACGAATATTATGGCTTCGTCCTATACCTCTTCTCCTCGCTCACCTTCCTCATGTACCTGCTCTGGTCGTACCTGCCATCGCCCTTTCTGCACGCCTTGGGAATTTACTACTACCCCAATCGCTGGTGGTCTCTCGCGTTGCCCTCGTTTCTCGTTATGCTCCTGGTGTACATCTACGTGGCATTGGCGTCCTACAATACGGGTTACTTGACGCTGCCGCTATCCTCGATTGAAACTATTATTGATGATGCGGCGAATATTGCAACGCTAGATGGAAAGGGGAGTAAACTTCCGCCGAGCAATAAGAGGCGGGATAGGGGGGATCATAGTATCAAAGATTGGCAGGCACTGTGGAGTCAGGGGACGGATGCGGTTATGGATGTACCGCTTGGAGGTGTATGTGAGGTTTTGTATGGGGATTTGAGAGAGGAGTTTGATGAGGATGAGGATGAATATTCTTGATGAACTTCTCAAGAGGACAGTGATCTTCAAATTTATCCCAGCGCCCAAGCATAGGGTCAACCCTACGAGCCCCATGGAGATATATGGCCATGGGCAAGTGTGTCGAACAGGAGACCCAGAACCAAGGTCCCATTTGCTCGGTTTCGTTTTGGTAATTATTACCACGAAATTCCGCAGGTTCTCGCAGTAACCTAAGGCATATTTGGAAGTCTGGATCGCAACCAAAGCAAAGTCAAGGAGGCTCAAGGAAGCCCAAGGAGGACCCTCAACATGGCAAAATGCAGAGTGACTTGGAATAGTCGCCCAATTTGGTATTGATCCTCATGATTCCCATCGCCTAAATAATGGATAAACTCGTGGAGGTAGGAGAATCATGATTGTAAAAGGGCTATGTGGAAGCTTTCGGCGTTGATCAAGTCACCAAAGACCATAAGAGGACTTTTGTGATATTCGAAATCTTGTCCCCTTGACCAAGGCTATGAAACATTGATTGTAAAACACAAGAATGATATTTGAATCATTTGAATAACATAATTTGGCCATATTGTTCAGTTGGTGATGGAGTGATACGTAAGGTATGGGGCAAGACCTATTGTTTTGACAAGCTGTCCTCCAAACCATGCATATTTCCTGCAGGAACAATTCTTATTATTGGTCAACCGCTCAAGTCTGTTTGAAAACATGACCAAACTCTCTTATCTTTTGATTCACTGACCGAGGCGTGTTGGATGATTAAAAGCAGCGGCATATCAAACTCCTGCCTTGCGGCCTTAGTTGCCGCCGCTGGGGGGACACTTAGAAAGCTCACAAGTTGGATCTACATGGGGAAGCCATTTCACTTCATCCCACGCGACATCGACTCAACTTTTATGCAAAAGAATCCCCGACGCTTGTTGAAGCTGTAGCAACTTGTTCTCGTCCTCCCCCACTTGGTATAACTATCGCGCCAACTATGAGCAATTGCCTCCGCGCTTGCAGATAGCCTCGTTGTCCCCTGACGTCGTTGCGCCCACCCAAAACAAATGCTGATCGGGTCGACGGGATTGGGTGTGAAGGTAGAACACCACACAGAGGGAGCAGAAGGGTCATAAGGAGCTGTGGGAAAATTAAAAGATGGCCTGGCAACAGCTGTCGGGAATGGGAAGTGGTGGAAATGGTGGCAATGGACCAGCAGATGCTGCACAGCAGCAGGCGAACCAACAACCCCAGGGCACCGAGTATACATTACAAGGTGCGTTTGAAGAGCTGGAGTAGTAAAAATATATGGGGTAGTGCTGACAGTTCACTAGGTGTAATGCGCTTCCTCCAAACTGAATGGCATCGACATGAGCGAGACCGAAATGCCTGGGAGATTGAGAGGCAGGAGATGAAGGGCCGAATTGCGCGCTTGGAAGGAACTACACGTAAAGCGGACAGCTCTAACAAATCGCTGAAAAAATATGTGAGCATGTTGGAGAAAGCCTTGAAGGAGAGAGATACGCAGGTCAAGGCACTTAAAGCGGGCAAGGATGTTAATATCGATTCTATACGCGATCAAAAAGAGCGGGAGAGTGTCGATTTTAAAAAGAGACGTAAGTCTATGTTTATTGGGGCTCTCCAGATTTCGGCTAACACATGTGTGAAGCCAATCAAGTCAAACCTCACAACTCTTTCCTAGTAGTGGATGGCGAAGTCGAAGGTGCACCTGAAGGAGAATTAGATGTGGCAGAAGACGACCCTGATAGGGGAAATGTCAAAGGTTTCATGGACAAAACACAGCAGGAGCTCACCTACCTGATGGTTTCCCCATCGAATCCATTGCCTCCGCGAGAAGCTCTTCCACAAGAGGAGATATTACTTCAACCACCATCATTCGGTCCTGCACCTGGGCAACAAAGTTTAGAAGATATTTACCAACAGCAACCCCGACAAAAGAGTATGCGCGAGCCAAATATGGTTCGTCCTACTCCAACTCCAAACCATCACCCACCACCAGTACCATTGACCTCGAGTCTGGCTGTGAGAAATCCAGAACCAGTACCGATGTCTCGATCACTGGCAGACCAACAACCACTACCTCAGCCTTCGCAACCCCAAGAATGGTCATCGACATTTCAAGTCGCTGAACAGCCCCAAGAAGAGCCAGTCACAAAGATTAATCACACATTTGATTCCTATGGAAGAGCAGTTGATACTGTAGAACCAGCGGAGAAAGAACCTCCCACCGAAGCCGACGGTTGGGATTTCAATGAATCGGCACAGTTCCCAGAAGAAGTTAAACCTACTCCACAAAGACCCGACACAGATTTATTTCCCATTGCTCAAGATACACCCAAATCACCCAATCGTGCGCCAGGTTCACATCGGAGGAAAGGTTCAATGTCTAGACGGAAAAGTGCAGATCCCGAATTATCCCTGAACCCGGCCCAAAAAGCAGATGGTGGTAGCTTCAGGGTGAGGTTTGGTTTACGCGGGCATTTAGATGCAGTGAGATCCGTGATTTTTAGTGGTGGCGGAAGCCCTGGTGAACCCGAAATATGCACGGCGGGAGACGACGGGACGATCAAGCGATGGATTATACCAGCTCGCTATGACACTCAACCGGGGATGCATGCGGCCCTAAGTGACCTGGACATCCAGAGTTACTTTACACACCGAGGTCATACTGGAGCTGTGATGTGTTTGACATCATGGTCGCCTTCTCAGAACTTTTCTAGTGGTGGTCGAGCACAGGGTGATGGTTGGATATTTTCTGGTGGTCAAGATGCAACTGTCCGAGTATGGGAGCGAGGTAGAGTGGACCCAAAAGCAACGCTCGATGGCCATACTGATGCCGTTTGGACTGTATGCGTGTTGCCGGGTACTTCAGGATCAATATTTGGACCAAACAATCAATATGGTGGTCCTGATCGTATTATCTTGGCAACCGGAGCTGCAGATGGTGTGGTCAAAGTATGGTCTGTCAGCGCACCACCTCAGTTGGTGTCACCACAATCAGGAAGTGGCCGCAGAGGAGGTCGCGTTCGTGGAAATTCCATGTCCTCCGGATCAGCTTTCCCATCCTCACCTCAACCTAGTGTTGCGTCCAACTCGCCGTTCAACTACACGCTCATTCATTCCATCGAGAGAGCGAATAGTAAAGCTTCGCCAACATGCATCACGCCGCTATCAGCTTCCAGCGATGCCTTTGTAGTATCATACTCTGATGCCGCAGTTCTGGTTTACGATACTCGAACTGGAGAGGAAGTTGCATCAATGGCCAGTCTGGAAACTTATAATGGCACTGACGGGAGTGGAGTAAATGCTATTGTCGCAACTACCAACGGACTGGATGGATCATTAAGCTTCGACTCTGGAAGAGCACTCTCGGAAGAGGATGGAGTTGTAGGAGGAGCAACGGGATCCAGTGGTGGCGTGGAAGGAATTATCATCAGTGGACATGAGGACCGGTATATTCGCTTCTACGACGCGAATAGTGGTAAGTTATCCTCTACTAAAATAACTCGGAACTCATCACCACCGTCATCGTACCACCTTATCCCTGGACTTTCCACTGACCAAAACCTTCCAGGACAATGCACATACAACATGCTGGCCCACCCGGCAGCTATCTCATCCCTTTCCCTCTCCCCTGATGGAAGGGAACTCGTGTCCGCTGGTCACGATGCTAGTCTGCGCTTCTGGAGCCTGGAGAAGCGGAGTTGTACGCAGGAGATTACTAGTCACAGGTTAATGAGAGGGGAAGGGGTTTGTTCGGTAGTTTGGAGTCAGGATGGCCGGTGGGTGGTTAGTGCTGGGGGTGACGGAGTTGTGAAGGTTTTTGCCAGGTGAGGCGATAGTGGTAATTGATGGCATGGGTGATGGTATGAGGACATGATTAATGGAATGGAATGGAATGGGGTTTGGGTGGATACCAGAGGGGATGAGGGATCCGATTGGTGGTCAGATTCCTGATCATTAATGGGTGGATATGATGGGATGAGTATGGATGGGATGGGATGGGATGGAATGATGTCAACATTCAAGTCAAGTCAAGTCAAGTGGACAGACAAACCCCCTTGGGACAAGGACAAGGACAAGGAAAGAACGATCGATATCTTGGATTCCTCTTTTTTTTTTCTTTTTCGGTGTGTGTGATTTGTTTTCTTCTTTTTTTTTCTTCGTTGGGTTTGCGATGATGGGGAGAGAGGGGGTGTTTCAACGAACGAACTTGCGAGAGAAAAATACCCAAATTACTTCTTACTTGAGCTTTTTTCTTTTTTTTTCTTGTATTACTTTTTCGTTTTTTTCGTTTCTTTCTTCTTTTTCTTGGGACTTGCTATCTTGCTATCTTGGCTTGTTTGGCATTTGCATTTGCATTGGGGAGGGGGGAAGTTGAGGG
>LT855408.1:3673059-3767391 GCA_900184765.1 Hymenoscyphus fraxineus
GAGGGGAAGGTAGCTAGGTAGCTACATAGATACTAACAAATAAGTTGTATCTTTTTTCCTTTGAGTCTGTGTACCACCTAAATATATATTGAGACAATGACATCATACAACAACTAAGCCAACAACACCAATCCTCCCAACTTTGCTTTTCTTCAAAAACGTTATAATTATAGGGCATCACTTGTGGACGCAAAGGTTTCTGTAAAACAGAAGGAAAGTGGAATGAAATAGACTTGTTACAGTCACCCAGTTCATGTGGTTTGGTGGAATTCGAACTCGACGTGTGATCAGCTGTTTAAGATATCAGGAGTTTGAAACGAAGAGGGCATTTATATGGTAATTGACAAGATAGAATCCTCTTCGTGGCATACATTCATACACAATAATTATTCACCGCCTCCTCCTCTCCAGACTTATAGTAACTGCTACGCGTACGAGTAGGTACTTTTGATATTACGACCATTCTCAAACACCCAACAACTAAAACGGGGGATAATGTGCTGTCGAGAATTTGCAATTGGTCTCTGTCATAGGCAAGAGTAAAGACTACCAGAAATACTTCAGAGGAGCGGCGAACTTTGGTCTTTCAACAGTAAGTTCAAACTTCGCCCGCGGGAAATTGAGAAGAGCATCAGCGATGTTTTCTTAGACGTCGTGCAGTAAACCTCGTAAAACACCCCATAACCAAATCCTCTCCGACTACGAAACTCGAAGGTATTTGTTAGTAATATTGACACCCTTGAGATCAAATACAACACCCCACCTACGACTTATTCCTGACTCCACCAAGACACAATCCCAGTATAAGCATAGTCCTCCGATTCACTTTTCAGTTCTGCGAGGTATCTTACGAGTTACAAGTCTTATATTGAAATTTTATGGTACCAGATTGGCTAAGATATAGCTTGGTTGTCTCAAGGAACCAATTTGGCAGAGCTGCAGAAGTTCCGTACATATCTTCCAATATTCTCCTTGATATCCAGTGAAGGATATCACAGTGGAAAGTCTTGGGAAATAATGCGAAGCAAGTTGTGGAAGGTAAAGAGCATTAGGGTACTTGAAATTGGAATCGGAGATCTAGTTTACGCCCATGTGGAAGACGAAGACTGAGAACTTGAGGGTAGATACAATTTGTATTGAGAGATCCCATTTCCAGCCTTTGACATGCCATCTCCAGGCCTCTTCCGGGAATTCTGGGTTGTTAGTTACAAAATCGTCCCGTCTGAGGGTAGAATGCCTCTTTCCGTGTTCGAAGATGCACGTTAGTCTTAGGTAAAGATAGGAGGTGTGTTTTATAGCAATGGGAAATCATGAAATATGTATAACTTTTCCTTCAAGGATTATCGAGATATTGAAGCTATGTGCGAATAACTCTCAGTAACATTGATTTCGATAGACAAGTGGTGAGAATGAAGGAAATCTTACTTTGAATGACTCCACCAACACAAGGAACTAACTGGAAACCCTATGAAGACCGATTAGTTTGTGGAGAATGATGCTTGTGATATTGTTTCTGGGTGGGTTGGGACGACCAGCCGAGCTTTTGACATCTTAGACTCCAAGAGTCCAAGGCCTTTTGGGTAGGAATTCTTTGGTAAGGAAGTGTTTTTGACGCAAATTCTGACGACAAGAAAGTGGTACGAGTAGGACAACGTCAAGCTCGACTTCTTATAGGAGGAATGTATCTGAGCTGTTTGGTCAGTAATCCTCCTGGGCTTGGAAGAAATAATGACCTTGGCTGTAGTCAACTCGATTTGCTTAGGATTCAAGAGACATTGATGTTCTCAACCCCTCCCTTTCTTCCTATCAGAAGATCTCTCCGGATGACGAAGCTATCGTAGAAACCAAATGCTTGAGACTTGAAAACAAGGCTCAAATGGCAAGTTCCAATGCCAATGCCGTGCCAAAAGATAAAAACCTCCTGGAAGCTGGTTATCAATCGAAGTTGAAGCTTCGAAAAACAACGATTGCCCTTTGATTGTTGAATGGCATCCGGCCAGAACAAAATATCAAAGAGGGAAAAGGACGAAGAGATGGCTCGTTGCGGTGGTTTGTAGAGTGAAAGATCTCATCCGATCAACAAGGGTATTGTTTCCTAGTTTAACCAACCGTCAAAGCTTTTGGAGGGGTATGGCATTAATAATACGGTATAGTACTCGAGTAGATACCCACGCTTCGTTCCTATCAGGGAAAAGAACCATGAACTCTATGACGGCAACTAATATTGCGGCACGGGTGACGGGAAGCTGATTGAAGCCGTTCACCGACCTTGTACAGTACAGTACATGTACATGGCATGGGATGTCAGCATTCTTTGCGATAAGAAACGCGAGGGTCTGTAAGCTTCTTTACAACCACTCAACCTTATGTCGAAAGTTTCGTTGCGCTTGAAGAACACACAATCGAAGAATCTGAAATCGAAGCTTTTATCAAATATTTTTGGTTATGGAATCCATTTTGTGCGGGGTCGTCATGACATAGGTCAATATGCAGACAGGCCAAGCTAGGGAGGCATGCAAGTTACGGGGCCAAGGTAGCACCGGCGGCAACGACGATCCGCAACACAACATTACCTAGGTAGGAAGGTGGTCAATTGCAGACCTAGCCATTGACGAGTAATAACGTTTTGCTATCCTGACAATCACAGAAGTCGCAATTTATTCCACTTTAATATGCTGCACCGGCTGGTGATTCCTTCCACTCTTGGGAGGCTGAGGTGAGACTATGAGGGGAGCATGCGCAACCAAAGGTACGATGGCGTGTAAAACCACAGTGGCGGGCGAAATATCTCTGGGCACTGAGCAGCATGTATAAAAGAATCTTGTCCCCGCAAGCTTAATTGTCTTGGACCCTTGATCAAGAGCTCTTGATTGTTGCTCTTCTACATTCCTCGCATCTCGAGCTCGCTTCCAGGCACCAAGAACGTAGCTAGAATGAGGTCCACGTTGTCCATTATCAGTGTGGTTGCAGTCGGTGCACAAATAGTCCTCGGAACGCCAATCCAAGCTCGTACAGAATATGATGTGAAGGAAGTTCACCGAGCCCCTCGAAAGTGGAATCAAGTTGGTCGTGCCCCTGCAGACCACAAGCTACACCTGCAGATTGGCTTGAAACAGGATAAGTTTGCCGAGCTTGACCAACATCTTTATGAGGGTATGAAACTTCTATCAAATCCCAAAACTTTGATAATACTAATTGTTCTATAGTTTCGAACCCAGCCCACCCTCGGTAAGAAAATCAATTTTCTATCCAAAGAAACTTGACTTATATTTAACTAGCTATGGCAAGCATCTAAGTATCGATCATATCCATGATTTGGTAAAACCGGCTGAGGAGACTTTGGATCTCGTTCACGAATGGTTGCTCACCAATGGCGTTCACGCAATGAACTATTCTCCAGCGAAAGATTGGATCAGTGTTCAAATTGATGTCGCCTCTGCGGAAGCCTTACTTGATGCCGAGTATTCTGTATATCAGCATGACGATGGCTCCGTTCTGGTTCGAACAGAAAAATGGTCCCTTCCAAAACATCTTCATGAGCATGTAGACACTATTCAGGTAAAAAGATTCTCCGGTTCTTAATAATATCAATTGAGGTGAATATCTTTCAAGGTCAAAACTAACATCAAATAGCCGACAACTTCGTTCATGCGAACAAAACCAAAGAAATCAGACTGGATCCAATTTGCTCAGCCTCTGATACCAGCTGATTACAAACCTCCAACCAACGAGACCATTGCCAAAGTTTGCAAGTTTTTCCCAGTTACAATTGAATGCTTCCGTACTCTTTACGGAACCATTCATTACAAGCCACAGGTCCCACAAATCAACAAAATTGCGTTCAACAATTATCTAAACCAAACTCCTGTTCGACCAGATATTGAGAAATTCCTCGCCAAGTATCGACCAGAAGCAGCTCCAAACGCATACACTTTCAAATCAATTGAGATTGATGGAGGACCAGCTGCTCAAGGTACACCATTGACACTTGAACAAGCCGCAGGGGACGATTTCGTCCGTGAGGCCAATCTTGATGCTCAAACAATTCTTGGAATGACGTATCCTGCACCCGTCTACTCATACTCTACTGGCGGAAGCCCACCATTCATTCCAGATGTCGAAACACCAACTAATACCAACGAGCCTTATCTTGTTTGGGTTAACTATGTCATGGCTCAGAAGGATGTTCCCCAAGTCATCAGCAGTTCGTATGGTGATGACGAACAAACAATTCCAAAAGCATATGCTGCACGTGTATGCAGGCAATTTGCTCAACTTGGTGCACGTGGAATTTCGCTTTTGGTATCCAGTGGTGATGACGGAGTCGGTTCAAGTGATCCTGAAGGCTGTGTGACAAATGATGGGAAGAACACTCCCACATTTTTACCGGCTTTTCCAGCGGGTTGTCCTTATGTTACAGCTGTGGGAGCTACTCAGCAATTTGAGCCAGAAGTCTCTGCTTATCGACAACCTGGAATTGGTCCCGATGGACGCAATCACGGCTTTTATGCTTCGGGCTCTGGTAAGTCCAATTGTTCCACTTCAACTACTCTCAACCTAACCAACCACAGGATTCTCATCATACTTTCCCCGACCTGCTTGGCAAGATGCTGTTGTTCCAGCCTACATCAAGAAACTCAACGGCTCTTACGATGGGATGTACAGCAAAGGCAAGTCCCTCCTCTCATAATTCCTTGGATAATTACTAACTCACACGAACAGGCGGTCGAGGATATCCAGATCTCGCAGCCCAAGGTCTATACTTCGCCTTCTTCTTCAACCTTACAGAAAGTTCCATCAGCGGCACCAGTGCCTCATGTCCATTGATGTCCAGTATCGTCTCCCTCGTAAACGACGCACTCATCGCCGAGAAGAAACCTCCTCTAGGCTTCCTCAACCCGTGGCTCTACTCCAAGGGCTATAAGGGATTTACTGATATATTGAGTGGGAATGCGCAGGGCTGTGGGGTGACGGGTTTCCCGGTTACGAAGGGCTGGGATCCTATTACAGGATTTGGTACCCCTAATTTCCCTGCGTTGTTGAAGTTGGCGGGTGTTAGTCATGGGATTCCTTAGGAGGGTATCGTGGAATGTTGTATATATATTATATCCTTATCAAACTATTCTTGCTGTGGAGTATTTTCCCTGACTTTTTCGCTTACAAGGTTGCTATTCAGGGCGGAAATCGATAGAGTATCCGCTTATGCAAAACATCTTGTGGATTCTCGCATCTAGAGTCTTCCTAACCTGTTTTTGTTGCATGTACATACAAGCAATATAGATAAATATATTAAGAGACAAAGATAGGTCAGCAGGTCTCTATATCTGGAGTATGTGTATATTCGTCTTTTATGTGTATTCTTAGCGGGGTTTACTCCTTCACTATCGGCCCAATCTCCAGTCCCCCCCGGCCTAGGTACATGTATTTACCCCACGTGATGGTCCTGGCAGCTTTTCTTTCACTTCTTCTCCTGTAATTTTTTATCCAACCTCTGTTTGTATATATCCTCCAAAATAATAAGGACCTCGCCAGCAGATGCCCAGAAGGAAAAATAAATCCTAGGGGAAGCTTTTTTAAATACAAAAATCTATGAACTCACGTGTGTTATATAATCCTGGTCAAAATCATGTCCGAAGCACTGCAGCTGCTTGTGATGTTCCATTTAGGCAACACAATTGAGATTGTGCATGATGACCATCAAGCCGGAACTTCGTCAGGGCCGTATCTCTCACCCCTAAAGAATCAATACCATGGTTTCCCTTACTAAACGAGAACTGGATTCCCAAACACGAACCTTCGAGTATCCAGGGACAGAATTAGGTACCAATGAAGCTCAGATTCGTCTTCTTGAAGTTCTTCCAGGCCAAGGAGAAGATCCAGTACGATGTGTTCTCACATCTGTCAATTTCGATGCGATCCATGAAGCTGATGCACTCTCTTATACATGGGGTCTTCCACCAGCTATGAACATCATCTTCGTCAACGATGAACCTTTCCGCATCAGAAACAATCTGTTCAATGCCCTTCTTCATTTAAGGCGGCCTTCTTCTGGAGTTATGCTATGGGTCGATGCCATTTGCATCAATCAGTCCGATATCGATGAGCGAAACCACCAAGTCCAGCGAATGGCCGACGTGTTCGGTCGTGCGCGGAGAGTTTTGGCCTGGTTAGGACCAGAAACAGAAAGTAGCCGAGAGGCGTTTTCCTTTCTTTCGCAGACCTACCTTCGTAGTCCTTACAACCGCAAAGAGCTAATGGATGACCCTCGTTGGGTTGCCCTCAACGACTTGTGCGAAATTGAGTACTGGAAAAGAGTTTGGATTGTTCAAGAGATTTGCCTTGCTTCACGAGCAGTGATTTGTTGTGGCAGGCAACAGATTCCATGGAAATATCTTTCTGAATTACGGAAATCTCGCAAGCATATCTGGCCTCAGTATTTGTCTTCTGGAGAACGACAATTCATGCGTAGTCTCCCAGCCCGACTTGACCAACAAAAAGAAGCCCGTTCACATGGTGGTTGCGTTCTTTGGACGCTTCTAGAAACGTTCAAGGATTCTCTGTGTCAGGAAGTCCATGACAAAATTTATGGATTCATGGGACTTTCTACCCAGTGGGAGTAAAACACCTGAATCAGGTGCTCCTAAAACACCTGATTCAGGTGTCCCTAAAACACCTGATTTAGGTGCTCCTAAAACCGCCCTACATAGTACGGGAATACCTAATGTATGTACAAAATGGCTAAAAAACACCTGATTTAGGTGCTCCTACTTAAAAGAATCATACTAAAAAAATTACTTGAATATACTTTTAAATAATAAACAAAATATATATATCTTACAATCCTATATTATTACTATATAAAACTACCTATAAACGAAAACTAACCCCCCCCCCTATACTATTATCTTCCTTCTAAACTACTAGTCTACGTAATAAAATGTACTATTCTAGGACTCGCTATAAAACTACTACGCTATAAGCCCTAGGAAACCTACGCTAGACACCGTTTTAAAAGCTATACCTTAGGATCTAACTATACCTTAGGATTTAAGGATCCGTAGTAACTTAATATACAGCCCTTAAGCTATCTAGTCTTAATACTTATAAAATATCGACAATTCTATAATTAACATAAGAGTAGACTCTCTATTAACAAGCCCTCTATATTACTCCTTTAATAAGTATATCTAATATAAATTATAACCCTTATCGCTAATATAAGCCTAGTCTAAGGTTTCCCCTCTATCCTATAAAATTAGTAAGCTACCTAACCCTAGTATAATAGTTAGTAAATTAAATGTATTTAAGAAATAATATAATCGAGAAGTAAGAGTATACTTGTCCTTATTTTCGTCTTCTAGAGCCTCTACTAAAGGTAGCGCGAGACTAAAATAGTAGTTAGCTATTATATACTTAGGTAATAAATAAGTAGTAAGAGTATACTCTTCCTTAATTTCTTCTTCAAGGGTCTCTACTAAAGATTCTATAAGACTAGAATAGTAGTTAGCTAATATATATTCTATTAATAAGAGATAAAAGTATACTTATCTAATTTAAAAATCTCTAAAAACTCCTTATAGATCGCCCTACTTAATTTGTTAATTTCTTCTTAGGTAAGGGTTTATAGTATTATAAGGGATATTAAGCGAGTATACTACTCGTTAGTAAAGGGTATATCTATTAAGCTAAAACTTCTTTAGTAAACGTAGGTTAGAAACGTACATTTAACCTACTAAATAATTATAAGGTCTTTTAGATTAATAGTACTATTATAGGAGAGGTCGAAAATCTAATTCTCAAGAACGTAATAGAGGACAAAGACAGGACTCTAGGGACAATTTAGAGGAATTGTACTAGCTAATTATAAGGTCTTTCGGATTAACGGTGCTATCGTAGGACAGGTCGAAGATCTATACGGGTATGTGATTAAGAATAAAGATAGGACTCTAGGGACAATTTAGAGGGATTGTATTAACTATCCTATATATAAAGACTAACAATCGTTAAGTCTTTTAGGTCGACTGTACTATCGTAGGACAGGTCGAAGATCTATACGAGTATATGATTAAGGATAAAAATAGGACTCTAGAAATAATTTAGAGGAATTGTATTATTTGTATAGTAGATATAAGTATATCCTAATTCCTATTTCTCCTATAAGCTTTTCTTCTATAGTATCTTCTTTATATCTTTATTTTCTTAACTACTTTTCTCTAGAACTTATATAGGTTATATTATATCTCCTTCTCTTATCTTTATATATAAGATAGTTAATATAATTCCTTTAAATTATCTTAACTAAAAATTCTATTATATACTTTTAAGGGGCGTAGTACTATTACTATCGAATATTTTCTTATTATTAATAATATAAGAAGTAGCGCCTAGACCTTTATACTCGAATATTTTAATAACGTTACGCCTTATAAGAACTTTAAATATAGTATAAGCCCTAAGTTATAAACTATATACTATCTTTCCGGACTTAGTTTTAGTCTAAAGGCTATTAAATACTACTTAGAAGAATTTTTAGTATACTATAAGGTAGCCTTATAAGTACTAAAAAGGGTGTTTTTATAGGCCTATAAATCCTATATAGAAGACCTCTTACTAATCTAGAGCTACTAAATCTAATTATAATAAATCTCGGTAGCGCTTATATCTTTAAGATCTCTAATAAGTTACTAACCGTTAGCGCTATATATAAAAGGATCCTAGTAGCTAACCGCTAGCGCTATATATAAAAGAATCTAGGCGGCTAACCGCTAGCGCTATATATAAAAGGATCCCGGTAGCGCTCTATATCTTTAAGATTCTAAATAAGCTACTAACCGTTAGCGCTATATATAAAAGGATCCTAGCGACTAACTACTAGCGCTATATATAAAAGGATCCCGGTAGCGCTCTATATCTTTAAGATCCCTAATAAGCTACTAACCGTTAGCGCTATATATAAAAGGATCCCGGCAGCGCTCTTTAAGTATACTATTATTATCTTAGTAGAGGTTTCTAACTATACTTCTAAGTATATTTCTAATAGTATTAAGTTAGCTAAAAACCTTTTCTTTATTACCCTATATAATATAAACCTAGTATAATATAAACCTAGACTTTATATTATTAATAGTATTAGTTAATAAAAACCCGAGTAATTAGTAGCCCTATAGAATAAGGTAAACTTCTTACTATCGAAGAGGTCGATTAAATTCTTAATAGTAGGTCCCCTCTATAAAACCTATATATATAAAACTAGAATCTAATAATCTAGAAGTTCTAGTAAACTTTAAAGTTCTAGATTCCTTTTATATTACTATTAAGGAATACTCCTAATTACTTATCTTACTTATTATACTTATTAAAGAGCTAGTAAGACTAGCTATTAATTCTATTATTTTAGGTGATTATTAACAACTATTAAAGAGCTTGTAAGACTAGCTATTAATTCTATTACTTTAAGTAATTATTAACAACTATTAAAGAGCTAGTAAGACTAGCTATTAATTCCGTTACTTTAGGTAATTATTAACAACTATTAAAGAGCTCGTAAGACTAGCTATTAATTCCGTCGCTTTAGGTAGTTATTAACGACTATTATAAATTAGTTAATTTGTTAAGGACCTTTATACTAGCTTCTAGATCTTAAATTTAAAGAATAATTCCTTAAAGTAATAAAGTAATAGTATTAAGTATAATATAAAAGATTAAGAATATTGTTTATACTCTTTTACTAAGAAATCTACTTTTGAAGAAGGAATAAGTTAAAGTAGTAGATTTATAATAGATTTGTTAAGATATTAGAGGTAATTAGAGATTATAATAACTAAGTATATTTGTATAAGTATATAGGAGTAAGGGGAGGTAACTACTAAAATATAAACTATAAATAATATATATTTAAGAGGTTATTATTAATAGTATCGGTTAATAAGATTCCGAATTTAAATAAAGTATAGATTCCTTTTAAATATTATTTAGTAGTCTAAATATAAGTAGAGTATAGATTCCTTTTAGATATTATTTAGTAGTCTAAACTTAAGTAAAGTATAGATTCCTTTTAGATATTATTTAGTAGTTCGAATTTAAGTAGAGTATAGATTCCTTTTAGATATTATTTAGTAGTCCGAATATAAGTAGAGTATAGATTCCTTTTAGATGTCGCTTAGTAGTCCGAATATAGTAGTAGTATAGACTTCCTTTAAATATTATTTAGTAGTCCGAATATAGTTATAGTAAGACTTGTAGTAAGACTTCTTTTAAATATTACTTAGTAGTCTAAAAAAATCGTTAGTATATTTAAAAGTTCTAGTTACTACTTTCCTAGAACTAGTCTAAGTATTATTATTATATAAAGGTAAAAAAGATTCTAAAAGACTTATAAAATAAAGAATCTTAATAATATAACCTAAAAGACTTATATAATAAAGAATAATAAAGACGTTATATATAAAGAAATAATAGAAGAAATTCTACCCCTCTTCCTTATAATAATTCTATATAGTTCAATAACGTATACTTGTATATAACGTAACCTAGGCTATATTAGAACTAAACAAATAGGTAAGGAAACCTTTATTCTTCTTAATAAATATCTATTAGGTAATACTTATTACTTTTATAACTTAATACTATTATTTACCTAAATTATATAAGCTAACCGAGGTACTACCGAACCTTCTTTAGGAGGTTTTCAAGGAACTTCTAGTAGTAGTAGTAAAGATCCTTATCGACGCCGTAGTATTAATTTACTATTCGGCTATCGAGTTAAAGGTAGAAGTGGCCGTAAAGTAATTATATATATATATATAACTATTATTATAGTTAATATTTTATAGCTCGAAATTATAGCTATCTAGGCTACCTTATTAAATATAAACCCTAACGTCCTTCTATCTATTAAAGATAAACCCCTTATTAAAAACCCCTCCTACTACTCCTCCTTAAAGGTTAAATTCTTAAGTAAAAGAAAGGTTATACTACTACTAGTACTAGATATCTAATTTATATTTAAGCGGCTAGTACCTAGCTAAGAAGAGTATAACTATCTTACCTCTTATAGTAACCCGATTTTATAACTTAGAGGAACCGGGCATTTAGATCTAGCCTCTATCTTCTATACCTTCCTTATTCGCGAATTCTAACGCTTAGTTTAATAAGTAGTAAATAATAACTCGCCCCTAGATAAGCAAGGACGTTAATTCTAAAAGCTCTTTAAACTCCTAAGTATACGTTACCTTAAAAGAGACGCGAGGTATAGTAGGGCTAAAAGGCCCGAAAACTAGAACGAGTAATAGACTAGATAGGTCTAAAATAGCTTTAGCTCTTATATTTATTAGGACCTACTTTATAGATTTCTTTTATAGGCCTTAGGTACTCCTATCTAAGCGGGTTACTACTAAAATTATTAGGTATAAGGCCCGGCCGAGAAACCTTTTCTATCCTATATAATTTAATTTAATAATAGAAAAGAAGAAGCTAAGTTAATTTATAGTAATTATTATATTTTAGGATTAGAAGATTATAATACGACTAGACTTTATAATATATATTATCTTGTCGCTTATTAAAACCGCTAAAACCGGAACAGATAATAAATGTCTTAGTCGCCCCGTTTACTTTAGTTATTCTAGTTATTCTAGTTATTCTAGGTTGTTCTATAGTCTTAGGGGTAGACTATAGTCTTAGGGGTAGACTATAGTCTTAGAAATTACCTAGTCTTTCTTAACTATTATAAGTTAATCTAAATTGTTTTACTAATATTACTTATTCTTTATATACTAAATTATAAGAACTAAAGTATAGTTCTTAGAAACTATTACTAGAGGAAACTACTCCCTACTACTACCTTATACCCGAAGCTCCTTCCTTCCCTACCTCTACGTACTAAAACTTACGCCTAAGGCTCCTGCCTTTAAGTACTATTGTTGCCCGCGATAGTATAGTAAACCTAAGAGATTTAATCTCCTTTCTCTCCCCCGAGTACTACCTTTACTCCTATAAAGGATCTTCGACCTCTCTTATAATAGTACGGGTAGTCTAAAAAACTTATTTCTTTATTAGTAAATAAATTAAAAGTAACTCCCTAGTCTACCTTTACTAATAACTGTCCTAGCTAACAGCTATTTATAAAGAGTTTCCCGAGAGGGAGTTCGTTAAAGTAATAGCTATCTATAAAGAGTTTCCCGAGAGGGAGTTTATTAGAGTAATAGCTATCTATAAAGAGTTTCCTAAGAGGGAGTTTATTAGAGTAATAGCTATCTATAAAGANAAGTAATAACGATCTATAAAGAGTTTCCTAAGAGGGAGCGTTCGTTAGAGCAACAGCTATCTATAAAGAGTTCTCTAAGAGAGAGCGTTTATTAGAGTAACTCTAGGGAGGGATCTATAAAGAGTTTCCCGAGAGGGAGCGTTTATTAAAGTAACTCTAAGGAGGGATCTATAAAGAGTTTCCTAAGAGGGAGCGTTTATTATAGTACTATAAGGGAGTTATTTATAGAGGGATTTATAAATAAATCTATAAAGATTTTCCCGAGTTAGAAAGTCCCCTAAGGGATAGTAATTAATAATATAAAATCTTTTATAAGAAGAGATCGCCTATTATACTACTAATCCTATATACTTTTACTAAGAGCTCTACGTTCTAAACTAATCGACTACTATTTAGCGGAGTAGTTTAATTAAGGTAGATCTTATAATATTTACTAAGACTTCTACCCCTAAGTAAGCGTTTATAAGCGAGGGACCCGTTAGTTAAGTAACTCTAAAAAGCGATTATTAAGTATACTTATTATATAAGAATTATAGTATAGAATTTATTATAGATAATTAAAATATAGTTTTCCTTAACTCGAACGTCCTCTATACCCGTAGCCTATAAACGCTATAGTAATAACGTAATCCTATAATATTTAAATAATTCTCTTACCTTATAACTCCTCTACTCTTTCTTCTCTTTAATAATACTACTACTATAATCCCTTCTCTTAATACCTTGTCCCTTACTATTAAAGCCCTAGATCTAGCAATTATATAATAATATCTTATAGTTCTTTTTCTCCTACTTTAAATATAGCTCGCGCTTTAAATACCCCCCCTAAGCCTAAGTAGGAGTTATATCTGTCTCGATCTCTATAAGTAAACGTAATATAATTGATTTTAGATCGAAATAATATACTCCTAGGTAAGCGCTCTAATTCGTAATAAATTAAAGGTTAACTTTATCTAGTAATCTGCCCTCGATCTAACCTTATTATTGTTATTATTATTGTCGTTGTTATATTACTATCCTTATAGTTTATATCCTTTAAACCTATAAATAAAATTTACCTAGCTATTTTTACCTTATATCCCTAAAAAGAATACTAAGGTAAATCTACCCTACTACTTTGTTTTTAATATAACTAACTATCCTAATAGTTTAGTTATACTATACTATACTTGTTATAATTGTCGTATTCCTCGATCTAGACGATTAGATTCCCTAGTGTTTAAGTATTCCTTTTATTTTTAATAATCTTAATTAATACCTTATACTAGGAAACGCTCTATATTCTCGATTCCCTTTAATTCCTTTATTCTAACCTTACTACTTTTAATCCCTACTCTTAATCCCGGTAATTAACCCTCTAATAATACTATAAGATCGATGTTAGCAATTAACCCTCTAATAATACTATAAGATTAATCTTAGTAATTAATTCTCTTATTCTACTACCTCCTTATATCCTTAAATTCTTCCTATACTCCCTCTAATAACGTCGATCTAAAAGATTAAGTGTCTCTAATTACTAAGTTACTCTATTCTTTAAAGTCCTTAACTAACTTAATATAATAAGAATTATCTTATAAACTACCTTATTAATCTCTACTTTGTTAATCTTAACCTTATTATACTCGATCTTAATCTAGCTTCTAATCTTAGCTATATATCTTAGCCCGAGCTAAGTTTTCTTTAAACTTTAGTAGATTTTACTAATACCTCTATCCTTTAGTTTTATTAATTATTAATTCTATCTTAATAATAATATATAGTAGCGGTTTCCTTCGATCTTAGTTATATAATATACCTCTATTGTTTCTCTACTATCTATAGGCGTGCTTTACTATTAGCGGATAAGAATTAAGATTCGTTATCTATATATACTTTATTATAAGCGCCTCTTATTAACCTTCTAAGTATTATTAGAGATATAGATCTATATTAATATTATAATAGTATCTTAATAGGTCTATACCTCTACAACCTTTAGAAAACTAGTTAGGCAGCGATTAATAGAGAAAGGTAAGGTAGGCGACCTGTAATCTACGAACCCCTTATCCCTTATACCTAATATATTATAGAGTAGAGTCTAAGATATATAAGCTACTAGTAGTTTAAGGTTTAAGGTTTGATTTCTCTAGTATTTTTTCCTTATTATCCTTCCCTTTGTCTAAACTCCTTTATTTCTATTTCTTTATATATTATACTCCTTTTTTAATCTATCTTATTTATAAATATAGGTTAGAATTAACTACCTAAGGTTTTAGTCCTTAATCTTTATACTTTTAGAATAGGTAGTCTCCCTACTTTACTAGAGCGTACTAAAAGAAGTATTACTACTGTCTGTTCTTTTCTCTATAGTGTTTAGTATTTATATATCTATTCCCCCCTTCTAAATAGTTCTAGATAATACTACTATAATAGAACCTTCGAAACCTTTTAGACTTTAGTAGGTCTAAACCTTTAAGACTAGTAAAAAAACTAAATTAGCTACTCTTTAGGAGAAAGATTAAGGTAGGTTACTTTACTATATATATATTTTTACTAACATTCTTATAGAATTAAGCTTAAGTTATACTAGGATATTAGTAGATCGAGGTTTAATTCTTTACTAACTTACTTCTTATCTTATTACGCTTTATCTTCCTAGATAATTTTACTACTCTATCTTAATTTAGGTTCTTTTATATAGGCTACCGGACTCTATTCCTTTAACTCCTAGATCTTCTATCTAGACCCTTTATCTAGACCCTTTATCTAGACTCCCGGACCTAGATTCCTTACTATATCTCGAGTACTTATATCGTTCTTTATTTATTTATATCCCTTTCCGTTTTATTAAAGAGCTTTATTATTAGTATTATTAAAGTTTAATTTACTATATTTATTTTATTTCTTTTCTATATATTACTACTTATTTTATTACGTAGCCTAGTACCTTAACTTAATATATAGGTATTACTATATAGGTATAGGGGTTATTTTATATTAATTTTATTTTATTATTTTATATTAATTTTATTTTATAGGTATATAGATAATCTTATCTAACTAAGATAAAAACTCAGTTATTCTATAGTTAATCGAACCCTGCTACGCTACTAGCTTATTTACTAAAGGTATTAGGCTACGTCTCTAGTAGGTTCCTTACGAACAGAGCCTTTTAGGTAACGTTCGTACTATAGTAGGATTATTAGTCGATAGCCGAACTTTTCTTATTATTTAAACTCTATTTACTTATTCTATTACTTTGTTAAATAATCTTCTAGTTAATAGCTATATACCTAGCTAGTTATATCTCCTTATAAGGGAGGTATACTATAGCTACTAGACTCTAAGTTAAGGCTTTAAATATCGATATAGCTTAAGAACTTAAGACGTTAGCGTAATTCCGATAATAAGAACAAATAGTACTTTAAGTATATTATAGTATAGTATACTATAGTATTAGAAAAAGTATATTATAATACAAGTATACTATAGTAGTATATAAATATACTATATTGTTCTAAAGAATATTAAAACTTTACTATTTTAGTTCTTCGGTTCTAAAGGCTTAATAATAATTCTTTAGGTAGTAAATAGTACGTCGTACACTTAAACTATACTATATTAATATCTAATTTAGAGAGCCGATAAAGAGTTAGAGTCTTCTCGATAATAAAAATAGATAGTATTTAACTACTATTGTCTCTAAGGGAAATAAGGGGGTACACCGGCAACGGTAGCCTTCTAAGCGGGGAACTATATAAGCTAGGATATAATATAAGCTAGGATACACCCGTTAACTTTAAAGAATTAATAGACCTTTAACTAAGGCGAATAGTACGTCGTATACTAGATAACCTAGATAATTGTCTTAAAGGTTCTAAGAGGTTAATATATATATATATACACGACTTTTTATACTACGCTATACTAGCGATATAATAGATAGATATACTAGGTCCTTACGAGTATATATATATTAGTAATACGATAGCTAGGGGGATCTATTTTAGGTACTAATATTAAGGTTATTAATTTAGGCCGCCTATTACTATTTATAGTTTTTACTTTTCTAACGTCTAAGGCTACGGTTTAAATATATTAATAGGATAGTTATAAAATTCTAGCTATATCTACGATTTAAGCTAATCTAGTTAAAGTCTACCCTTATGTTAAGCGAGCTAGTAATACCTAGGTCTACTATACTATCCCCTATAGCAGTCCCTAGTAGGCCCGCTAGTACCGCCTAAAAAAAAAGTTACATAACCTAGTTTTAACTAATTATAATATATAATAGAAGTATAACAGGGGGGTTAAGGGGTTTTAGCCTAGGAGCTAGATACAGTAGATATTATTTTAACTATAGTTAATATAACTTGTTTTATTCTATTTCTATATTCCGACTTAATATATAAGCGTACCTATATAAAGGAATTTATAGATTCTTTGTTCGTAAGCCCTTTTATTCCTTTTACCTAAGAAAAAAATAAGATATCCTTCTAATTATTACTAGTATAATTATTATATATCCTTTGAAGTAATTTATAATAATAAAACTACTAACTTTATTAAATATCCGAAGTTCGATCTAATTCCTTTAATCTCTTCCTACTTTTAATTAAAATAATATATTCCCTTTATAATAAAAGAATCTTAAGTTTATAAAATATAAGGAATTAAAGCCGGTAGAATTCTTAAAGATAGTATAGCTATAGTTTTAGCTTCCCTTAATTAATATACTTGTCTAATAACTTTAAAAGGAGATCTAAATATATAGAACGACTAAGAACTTAAGGAGGATCTAAAATATATAAAGTAATTATTATATTTTATAAATAATTAAGAACTCCTACCTTATATAATATCCTATAGTTATAAAGTTATACTAGTAGAGTTTTAAATTATATATTCTTTTAAAAAGGGAGCGCGACGTACTTATCTTTTAGGTATTTTAGATAGTTATAAATATTAGTTAAATAAATCAGATATAATTCGATTAAAAGAATAGAAAGAATAGTTAAAGGAGATATAAAATTATTATTAGTTTTAGAATAAATATTATAATTAATTCTATAATTATACTTTACGCCTTATACTTTAACTCCTAGTAGTCCTTATAATACTCTATCCTATAATACTTGTACGCCTATTATAATCTGATACGGTTTTAGATTCCTTACTTTTACTCTTGTTAGATATAATTTTATAGGCTATAGGACTAGATTTATATATAGAAGGTTCTATTATATTTTCCTTCTCCTTTTTCTTCTCCTTTCTCTTTACCTAAGTTTAAGATTTTAACTAAGATATAAACTAAGTAGAATAAGTCTAAGGATTAGGCTATAAAGCTCTATACCTTTATTATAAAGTATTATCGAGCTAGGTATAAGCTTAACTAGTTTCTACCTTTTGTTTCTTAGTAATAATATACGCTTATTCTCTTACTTAGTTTTCTAAAGAAATTTCTAAATTCGCTATAACCTTATTAGAGGGATTTCTTTATCGAGTAGAAGATAATAGTTATTATTATTATTATTAAGCTTATAATACTAGTATAGTAATTCGGGCTATATTTAGGTTATAAGTTACCCTTTATTAACTTTATTATTTTTTCGAAGGTTTCTAATTTATAACTATCTTCTACTTCTTACTTAATATAGAACTATTTTCTATTCTATATTAATTAGCCTTAGAAAAAAACAATAAAATAGTATTAATATACTAGAAACTAACTAGCGTTTTAAGTATAAGATATTAAGGTTATTCCCTTCCTAATTTCCGTCTAACTCTTTATACCCGTCTAACTCTTTATACTCGTCTAACTCTTTATACCTGTCTAACTCTTTATACTTATTTATATTTCCTCTAGCTTCGGTAGAGTTATATTTAGAAGATTCTATATCCGAGCCGCTATCCGGCTTAGGGACGGAAAGTCTAGTTATAGGTATTTTATTAAGTCGAAATCGACTTTTAGTTATACTAAGCTCCCTTTCCTTCTTATTAATTCGAGCTACTACTTCTATAATAAACGAATATAACTCTTTAATTACTGTCTAGATTTTCTTATTTTCTTATATAATTATATCGATTTTTTATTTCTTCTTAGCCCTTTTCTTCTTATTCTTACGTACCTATTAAGTATTACTAATAGTCTTAGTAACATATATTTATATAATTTTATTAATAGGCTATTCCTTAAGAAAACAAGTAATCCTAGGGAACTTCCTTATTACCTAATCGTAGACTACTTTCTTATACTTAGACAACACTAAAGACTATAAGTAGCTACGCTAATCGAACGTAGAGTTATAATAATATTAATACTCGCGGTTATAATCTATTCTAAGTTCTATATAAACTATATTTATATATTATTAAACTACTTTAATAAAATTATACTACTTTCTTTAGTCTTCTTTAATATTCCTGTAATAGAACTAGGAACTATATTTCTTATCGACGTTATAAGTATTATAAAGCTTACGTACTAGTTAACTAATAGCGACTTTTAATATAAGTCTACTATTTTTTATACCTATAGGAAACGGGATTTATATTCGCGCGAGTTTCCTAATAACTTAGTTAAGATTATTATTATTAGATTACTAAAAGGATTAACATAGTAATTATTAAGATATAATAACTATAGATTTCTTTAATAAAATTTAAGTATAAATGTAATAGAGAGAAGAGAAAAGCAGGTTTTAAAACTTAGTATAGAAAATAGTAATATTAGATATAGTATATATATATATATATATAGAAATATAAATACCTATACTATATTTATATTAGTTTATTTATAGTAGAAGGGTAAAAGTGAAATTATATAAATTAAGGGGAGTAGACTTAAGATTAATAGGAAACATACTATAGTTAATTCTATTAATATATTTTAAAAATACCTAGGTAGGAAACTTATTCGATTTAGCTTAGTAGGGTTAACTAAGTTATACCTAATAACCTCGGCTATAAAATAGTATATAATTCGAGGTTCAAGTCTTTTCCTTTTATATTATATAATAATAACTAATAATATACTACTTTAAAACCTCTTATATTTTTTATTAAATTATTAACTATATATTATATATAATTTATTTCTATCTATTCCTAGGCTTTNGAGTAAATCTAATTATTATTATTCTTCTAAGTCTACCTTTATTATTTTTAGTTATACCTTAATCTTCGATATTTTTAGCTACTAATTTAGATATTATTCATTTCCCGGTTTTAGCTATAATACTAATATATAAGTAATAGACCCTAGAGATCTTAAAATTAAGTCCTTAACTAATTCTTTACGTAATATTAAGGTATATTATAAGGTAGTAGAACATATATATTTATAAGGAATATAAGAGTAAATTTATCTTTAGTATAATATCTTTTATAAGTAGAATATAGATTAAATAGTAGAGATTAGAAGAAGATTCGGGGTTTTTATTAAGATTTCGAGAAGTATTATAAAGTGTCCTCTTTATAAGTTATATAAGGAAATATACTAAGATATCTACTAAGAGATTCGCTTAGTAAAACGAATAGAGAGAGAGCGTACTTATAAGATAAGAGTTATAGCTCGAAGGTAGGATAAGGAGAGAGAAGTAGCGAGGTAGCGTAATAAGATATAGAGTTAACTTATTACTCTTCTTAAAAAGAAGTTAAGGAGAACCTAAAAAAGTATTTCTTAGCTTTAAAAGAAGGTAATACCTAGAATATCTAAATATATAATTCAGAGTATATTAAAGGAAAGTAGATATTTATAGTAGGTAGAAAAGGGTTCTAGGTCTAAGCCTAGTTAGTAGAAACTAGGTTATTAGGTTATACCCGGTATTTAATTATTTACTTTAGTTATTAGTAAAATTATAAGGTTATAGTTATCTTTTATAACTAGGAAATGTAATTCCTTCTATTTTTTCTATAAATAGTAGTAAATCTATTTTATTAAAAACATATCTATTCTTTACTTAAATAAGAATTTAGATTTCTTTTATATATTAGAATAGACTTTAGTATAACTCTCCTTAAATTAAAATAAAATAAAATATTAATATTTCTATAGTATATAAAAGTAATATTTATTATATATTTTACTCTTATACTAGATATAAAGGGGTAAGACTCTATAATCCGAGAACTATTAGAAACTATATAAGAATATATAGCCTCTATTAGGAAGGGCAGATACTAAGGGCGTCTTATTATCTATATAAGTATAATATTTATCTACCTAGTAGGGTATATTTACCTTTATAAATATAGAGAAGGTATAGGTTTAACTAAGATTAATAGAGAGATAATTCTTTAATAAAAAATAAGAGTAGTAGTAAAAATAGAGCTACTTCTTTTAATAATCGAATAAATATTATAAGTAATTATCTAATAGACGTTATAGGTAAAAGTATAAGTAAAGAGCCGGGGCCTATAATTTCTTATAAAGGTAGAGCGAATAATAGAATTACTAGTAATAAAGAGAGTAAGGGAGTTACTAGGAATAGAGAGGACATTAGAATTACTAGAGCCGAAGTAAATAATAAAGATAGAGAAAACAAGGGGGGCGAAGTTAGGGAAGAAAATATAGAAATTAGAAACAAAGATATTAATAATAATAAACTAGAAGATCTAAATAAACCGGAGGATCTAAATAAACTACCCTTACTATTAGACTTAGGTATAAGAAATTTGTCTAATAAAATCTTAACTTTACTAATAGTGTTTTAAGAATAGGATATTAAATATTAATATTAGCTATAAATTTAATAAGGCCTTACTTATTTAAAAAGAATCGAAATTAGTAACTTTATAAAACTTATCGGATATCTAATACCGAGTATTTATCGAATTTAAGAGGTACTATAAACTAGAAATAAATAGAGTCCTAAATAGTATAAATACTATATTACTAGGTATATAGCGTTTATAGGAGAATATAAAGAACTCCGATAATATTTATATTATAAAAAACCTCGACAAGTTTTACCTACCTAGACATAGTTATATTATCTAATTATTCTAAGATTAAGAGTAATATATAAGGATCTAGAGATTAGTAAGATATTAGTAATATATTACTATAGGTAGACTGTTAAGGGTTTAGAGGGCTAAATAAGTAACATTTTCTATAGTAATCTATACTAATTATATTATAGAGCTAAAAAAGGGTTATTTTAAAAATAAGTATAAAAGGTTCTTAAATATGTCCTTTAAACTAATAAAAAGCTACTCCTATAGATATAGTATTATAAATAATAGTAGACGGTTTAAATATCTTATTTAAGGGCTAATACTATATTATACTAGTAATTCTTAAGAACTTAAATTTAAAGCTATATCTTTAATATACCTATAGATATACTTTACTTATATGTTTAATTCCTAGACTAAAAAAACTAAAACTTATTAATACGTTTCTTTTTCTATTAGTTTAAGAACTTCTATAACTTAAGTAGGGTATACCGGACTATAAAGACTAATACTAGTCGAATTTTATATTAAGGGCTTAGTATATTCTTATTAGCGCTAATAGAAAGGCCTAGAAAGAATTGTTAGGTATAAAAGAGCCTAGAAACGTTCTATAAGGTTATAGTATATATATAAAACCTAGGGTATAAAGCGAGATTAATAGGTATTATTATATTCCTTATATATATAACGAGATTTATAACCCGGAGATACAAATCGATATAATAGGAGAGATAGTAGAATAGGACAAGGGTAGGAGGGACAAGGAGATTAGGAAGTTAATAGGATTTACGTATATATCTATCCTTTATAAGTTATAAGGTCTTTACTAGAGCTGTAGCTTCCTAACTAACTATATATATATATTTCTATATAATATTATTCTAATAATATATAGAGTATAAGAAGGTTATATTAATAAAGATAAAAAGACTAAGGGTAAGGGAAAAGGAAAGGAGAATAGTATATCTATCGCGTCTTAGCGGCTAAATTAAGGTAGTAGAGGAGTAACGGTCTAGCTAAATTAAATTAGTAGGGTAATAGTAGTCTAGAATAAGTTATATAAGTATAAACTCTCTAAGACGTAATAGAAAGACATTAGTAATATATAAAAGAAGTCTTAACCTAGTATACTAATAAATTCGGGCGAAAAGCCTTATACAATTAATAAGTACTATTCTAACTATAAGACTAAAGAGTAAGAAGCGTTTCTAGTTAGAGATAGGGTAGTACTCTTACTAAAGAATAAGGATTTTCGACTATATTTATTATACTTTATCTTACTATAATAGATATATACTCTAGTAACTTTTTATATTATCTTTTATAAAGAGGTTAATAAACTTTAAGATTTATATATAAAATAGCTTAAAGTATATAAGAAACTATATTATAATAGAGATCTAGACTAGTTAAAGTAGTATATAATAAACAACTATTTAATACTTTATTTAAGTAAGTTTAAGTTTCTAGTTCTAACTAATATATTAATCTTTATATAGTAGATTAAGTATAGGATTTAAGTATAGGTTTTATTACTTATACTATTCTAATAGAAAGGTATATTAGCAAGATAAAGAATCTTATAGTATAAACTGCTTTAATAGATATTATACTAACTAATAGTCTAGAACTTTAGGCTTATCTCTATATATTACCCTTAGTAAAGGAGTTAATTTTAGGGAGGTAACCTTCTAGTCTTAATAATAAGTACTCTATTCTAGATATATAGTATATAAAGGGTTTAACTATAAATATAATAGAGTTAGTAAAATCTTTATATTAAGATAAGATTATAAATAATAGGTAGGATCTTATTCTAGATAAGAATATTATTATATTTAAAAAGCTTTATTTATAGTAAAAGTAGTTAATAGGAAGTAAGTAGTTATAACGCGAATCTAGTAATAATTAAGATAATAGTTAGGTAGTATAGTTAGAAAAGAGTAATAGTAAAAACAAGAAAGACAAAGTATAAATTAGTTAAGTTATCTAGTATATTATTGTTTTTAAAAGAGAAGTTTAACCTAGTATCTCTAAAAGGGAGGTTAAAGCCTACTACGATAAGCCGATTTAGGCGTTTGTTTAGTAATCTAAGACCCGGTATTATAAGGATTTATAGATATTTATTAAGGAGGGTCCGTTTCTAGAATAGATAGAAATTATTAAGGTCTCGAAAATTCGGTATACTATTAGGAGAATAAAGGCTATAGAAGATAATAAGCCTATAGTTTATTTTGTTACTAGGGGACAAGATATTATAGGAAATAAGTTATTCTTACTAGTTAATACTCTTTTAGATAAGTAGATATAGACTAGGATATAAGTAGAAGTATTATTAACCGAATCTTACTAATAAAGGGTAGGGATTTTAAATAGAAGTAGTAGTAGGTTACTTTACCCTAAAAGTTAAAAGATATATAGAGTTATATAGAGAATAAACTTAATTAGCTACTACTTAATAAAAGAGCGTTAAATAAAGAAGTAAGGTTATATTTATAGTTTAGTAGTAAATAAAAGAGCGTAGAATAAAGAAATATAGTAAACTTAGTAGTCTAGTAGTAAATAAAAGAGCGTTAGATAAAGAAATAGTACGTAGTTATCTTATAATCGCTAGTTAGTTTAAGCTAGGACCGTATAGTTAAAGGTAAGGAAATCTAAATAACTATAGCTATTTACTAACTCCTAACTAGCTAAACTCGTTAATATTATTATCTATATAATATTAACAAGCTTCTAATTACTAGGCTAGCTAAGAATAGTACTATAATAAGTTTAGCGAGTTCTAGGAGCTCTATTAACGCCGAAGTAGGTTTAACCTAATTTAAAACTAGTTTTTTATACCTTGATTAAGAACTTCTACCTTATTACCTGGCCTAGCTCTCTTAAAAATATATTATTTAAGATTCTAACAAATATTAGTTTAAATTTAATAGTAAGAGGGTAATTAATAATAAATATTATATTCTAATTCTAACGAATATTAGTTTAAATTTAATAGTAAGAACGTAATTAATAATAAACATTATATATAGTTTATATAGGTTTATATTAATACTCTACTAGGCTAGCTAAGATTTCCCTAGATATTAGGATTAAAACTTTCTTCGCTAGTTTTATATCCGAGAAGTCTTTCGTAGGTTCCTTTATATACGTATTAGTATCCTAAAACTTATATATATAACTTTATATCTTAATAGCTTTTAGGAATTAGGAGGTACGAGGAACTAAATATATAGTAAGTTTAAGGGTAGGCTTTTAGTCGAAAATAGCTTCTATTAAATAACAATACTTAGTTACTAGTAAGGTTAACTCTTAAAAACAACTAGCGATTTCTATAAGGAGTTAGCTTAATAATAATAGTTAGTTACTAGTAATATTAACTCTTAAAAATAACTAGCGATTTCTACAAGGAGTTAGCTTAATAATAATAGTTAGTTACTAGTAATATTAACTCTTAAAAATAACTAGCGATTTCTATAAAGAGTTAGCGCTTTAGTTACTAAAGATATTAACTCTTAAAAACAACTAGCGGTTTCTATAAGGAGTTAGCTCTAATCTACCTTCTTATTTTATAGCTTTAAAAGAGTACTCTAGTAATATTTAAGTATATATTCTAAAGCTCTAGCGCTTTAGGAATAACTATTAATATAAAACTATTATTTTATTAGTTTAGTTAAGCGACTAGATAAACTATCGACTATATAGTCTTAGATCTCTATAATATTATAATATTAGGTGGTTATTAACTAGCGTTTATTATATAATATCCTAGTATTAGTAGTTTAATATTAGCGAAATAAAAAAGCTATTTACTATCGATTATACTCTTACTATCGATTTTACTATTACTATTAATTTTATAAAATTCGTTCGCTTAAACTCTATTAAGTAAACGCTTCTACTTAGTAAGGGATATCTATAGTTTATAGTAGACTAAGAAAGCCGGGCTAGAAGATCTAAGTCTTAGGTATAGGTAGGTTACCTTGCTTAGATCTCTTTTTATAATTTCTTTAGGTTAGAGATTTAGATAAAGGGATAAAAATTATCTACTTAGATTATTTTATACTTAGATATATAAGGTCTAGTAAATATATAGAATTCTTAGGGCCTTAATTTTATTGTTTATTAAGAAAGTTATAGTAATACTAGAGTAATACTAAGCAAGCGGAAGCTAAAAATTCTAAGGTATTTTTAGAAGGGGATCTAGAATTTTATAGATAATAAAACTTATTATAGCTAACGCTATAATAGTAGGAATACTATAATAATTTAGGGATATATATATATAAGTATTCTCTTTAAAATAGTAGAGTTTAGGGTAATTCTATTTTTTTATTTTTTTAAAGTTCTTAGAGCACCTAATTCAGGTAGTCGGGAGTACTTGATTCAGGTGGTGGAACACCTGGCTCAGGTGCTCCCGTGCTCCCACTGGGCTACTGATTGTGGTGGCCGAGGTCTTACGATTAATTACACGAAGTCTGTGGACCAAATCTACCGAGACGTTATTTGCTTTTACTATGAAAAATTTCGAAAGGAATCTTCAGCACACTGCGCAGCCCAGTTGATGAAACTCAGCGAATTTCTTCAAGCGCTTCTAGGAAATCATCCTGCAGCGGATCTTGGCTTAGAGAACCTAGCCCTAGATACACAAGCTGAGCCAGCCGCATCGACATTTGTCTCGATATCAGCATGCAACGTTTGGAAAATCTTCAAATTTCCGTTCTCGGATTCCGATGATGCGAAACTATACGGGGTTTCTGATTTGATCGATTTTCTTGACGGCAAAATACCCTATTCTCACCTAGGATACTGGCGAGATCTGGTAGAGTCTGATCTGAAAGGCATAGGTGAAACAAGAGATTCTAGGACATATGCCACAATTAAGGGCGTGAGAAACCCTTTCAATATAGTTCGGAAGGTTAAGCGTCCTTCTGTTTTCCTTGCCACACCATTCGACCAAGGCCCCGTCAAACACAGCCAACCATATGTCCTTGGCATTGCTCCCAGTGGCTCACAAACTGGAGATATTGTATTAAGTTTCGTGGATACCCAAATTTCTTTGATTATGACACGCTCTCAGCCTGTGACCACGGCAGACCCTCAGATTAATGTTGAAGATAACAAGTATATGCTCATCGGACGTGGCTGCATATTTATGTCCCATAGTAAGATTAAGCTTCCTTTTAGGAGCCAATTGACCGCCGAGAAGTATGTCGAAGTAGTCAAGACCGAGTACGCTCTTACCGAAGCAGAAACACCAAGAGATCCATTCGCGGCAATTCTACTCATAAATATCTCAACTCTACAACTCGTTAGCACATCGAACACAAATCAATTATTGTCTGGATTCAACGAACAGACTTTTGACTTGTTCCCTTCCGAAAGCCCCGAGATCGCTTCGACGACAGACATTTACGCACATAAGCTGCGGAAGGTTGCTGATGACTTGGAGCTGCTGAAAATGCAGGAAGACCCAGATTTAAAGAGATACGCGCTTGGCCCCGGATATACAGCAATCACGAATCCAGGGGCTATTGGCTACGTTATCTCTTCGTTACAGATATCGTACATGCTAAAAGCATTCCGAACGGTATTCTTACTTTGGCCCTTTCCTGTGCAATGTTACTTATTTTAATTAGGCAGTATTGAGTACAGAAGAAACAGCTAGCCATGGTTTGCTCAATGAGCTTCGGAAATTATTTTGGAAGCTTCATACTTCTCATCTGCCCGTAGATCCTATGGGTTTGATAGCCACATTTGGATGGGGAGAGGAGGAGATCAATGAACCTCAGGACTTTATGGAGTTCTGGCGAAAGTTTGTTTATCGGATTGAAGAAACGACAATCGGTTCAGAGTCAACATCTTTCCTAACTGGATCAATGGCGACTTATTATCTTGAATTGGGAACTGCGAGGCATGAGAATTTCTATGGTACTTCTGAAAATTTCTTATTGTCATCAAGATCGTTACTAAAATTTATAGATATGAATTTCCGCATGGGCTTTGGCTTGAATCGTTTGGAAGACTCTTTAGAAGACTATTTCGATATGGAAGATACTCCCGACAAAAGGCTGACCCTTACGAAACTACCCGAAGTCTTGATTCTGCACGGAAACTTCTGGTATTATGATGTAGTCTCTGATAGACTGGAAAAGGTAAAGTTTGTCTTAAATATATGTGAAACACTTTGTATTTCACTAACCAAATCTGATTAGTCAACCGAAAGATTCGAATTCAGCTCCGAGTTAGATCTCGCAAAGTACACAGAACCGTTTGTTACTGACGCACTTTATCAGCTACACGGGTCAGTAGACTCCCCCTTTTTGCCCACATGTATTTCACTAAACACAATTCTCTATCCAGAGTTGTAGTCCTCGAAGAAGTCAAGCCGGCACCAAGATACCTCCTTTATCTACGCCCCAACACCGAGGAACAATGGATACTTTTCTTCAAGGAGACGGTTTCTTACGCGCAACGCAGTGAGGTCTTTGAGGACAACTTTCGACTTGATAACGAGAAGACGAAAAATGCTCCGCTTCGAACGCCATACGTTTTTGTTTACATACTGAAGTCGAAGCTTGATAAACATTTGGGATGATACGCGTAGTACGCCAACAACTACCCAATAATGTCGTAGACGACTTTTGGTGCGTTGACAAGTGCTTTCTCCTCTCACCATCTCTTTGACGACCTGAGCGGAACGAGTTTCCATCCGCATACACGGTGGAAGAGTGAGCTTCAGGAGGTACTCGGGTTGGTTTAAGTTACCTGCAGAGCGTCTTGAGTAGTCGTTTGTGAAATGGTTGCTAGGACAACTTATAGTATTTCAGTCCGCTGATTTTGAGGGGGGTTTTGATGAAGTGGGCTATGAGATTAGGGAATATCGCACTTACAGCCATAGCGAAACTAAGGGCATTACGTAGCCGGCATCTTTTTATTTCCTATTAGAATTTATTCGGCCAAGGGCAGCTACAGTATCAAGTAGCACCTGGGATTCATAAACTGGGTACCTCGTGAGAGAGCCTGCCGCAGAATAGACTTAGAGATTTGGTTCTTAAAATAGTCAACCTTCGCTTGGCAGATGGAACTATTCCATGGAGTTCTAGGTGAATATTCAATATAGAATACTTCCATTAATTAATTAGTCTCTAAAATCTTACAAGTTCTATAGAATTCCGGAAGCTTTTTTAACTAATTAAACGTAGTATTTAGGGGTAGGTTTTAGGAGGTGTTTTGCGTATCGAGGGTGACTAAGCAAGCTTGCATATATCGTTTGATCTATTCGATCGTTTGATCTATTTGATTACTTGTCTATAATAATAATAAAACTACTGATTATTATTATACGCTGTTTCTTATTTAAAGGCTAGTCCTTTTATTAGATAATCTATACTCTTTTAAAGATTAATATAATAATTTAAAGATAACGAATCCGAAACAAACAGGCGCTAGTACGGGTGGCCTAGTACTACTACTATAACCACTACTATTACTACTACTATAAATACTATATCCTTAATAGTAACAAGTATAATAAAACCCTTAGGTTTAAATGTTGTTAGAGGATTAATTAAAAGTAGACAAGTATAATATAAAAATAGAGTTGTTAAAGTAGGAATTATAAGTAAGAATTATAGCTATAGTAAACAACCTAGGAGGACTAAGGGCTACGGTAGGACTAGTACTAGTATTAGGGGTAGGTAGAGTTTAGGTAGTAGACGATAATAACAAAGGTAAGCTAATAGACGAGTAAAAATAACTTCTACTATAATTTTAAGGCGTTAACTATAAGTATATAGTTAATATTATACTAGAGAAATTTAACCTAATTAATATATATAAGTTAACTTTTACGACGGATTTTAACGACAACAAAAGAGACTATAATATAGTATTCGATAATAGAAAGATAAAGAGTATTAAGGTTAAAGGTAAATTAAAGGATTATAGAAGTATATCTATAATTTAGAGCGAAGGTTTTAAGTAATATATATCGATTATTAACGTCTTTTTCGGGGATAAATATCTACTATTAAACCGAGTATATATAGTATTTTATAACGAGGTTTTAAGGCTATTAAAGATATATAAGTAGTTAAAAGGAATCCTACTAATAGTAATCTAATTCTATAAGGAGCGAAAGTTTTAAAACAACTTATATAACTATAATAAGTAGGTTCTTTCGGAAAGATAGATCCTATAATACTATTATCCTTTCCTAAAGTTAGTAAGCTAGTATAATAGTAGAATAGGTATAGGTATATAAGGTAGTAGAGTTAAGAAGTAAGGTTTCTAGAAAAAGCTAAATAATATTATAATAGTCTATTAAAACTTTAATAATTTTACTTATATTATAGCTTAGTATAAACGCTATTATATATATATATTATATAGTAGGAATTATAGTATAAAGGAATATAAGGTTAATAATTCGAATACTAGTAGTAGGGCCTTAAATATTAAGAGAAAGGAAAAGGTAACGAATAAGCCTAAAATAGAATAAAGGTTTAGTATAAAAGAGGGGGTATCTAATATATAATTAGATAAATTACTCGAAATATTTATATAAAGTTACTCTTACTATCCTATACCTATATAACCTAATATAATTCCTTTATTTTAATATTATAATAGATTAGTCGAACTATTATCTAACTTACTATTACCTTTTAAGATTAATATATAAAAAGAGTTATTAGCTTAATATCTAGAGTCTTTAAGGTTTTATATTTTATTAATACTTTAATTTAGTACTCTTATAAAATATAAAGAATAGGAAAGATAACTAATATCTACGAATTATAAATTAGTATAACTCGATTAAGGAGTAATAGAAGAAGGTATTTAAAAGGATCTTTAATTATAACGAATTTCGAAAGTCTAACTTCTATTACTTAAAAGGTTTATATCCTTACTACTAGGTCTAGTACTAAAAGGAGATAGTACGCTTTAAAGAATCTACGATTTATTATTCCCTATAATAGACTTAGTAAATAATAGGATTAATATAGAAGTAGCGTACCTAAAGTACTTATTAATACGCTAAATAATTATAATAACTCTATAGAAAGGCTAAGGAGCTCTAATTATAAAACGTAATTTAATAGACGCCTTTAGGAATATACTATTTATATATAAGGTTTAATAAATGTTCGGATTTAAATAGAATAACTAATTCTACTAAGAGAACTATCTAATATTTAGACTTTATACTTCTCTTTTTATCTTTAATTTATTTATAGAGTTAATTTATTAGATACTATAATTATATTTAAAGTAGAAGGATATAATCTATTATCTAGACAACTTTATAGTAATCCTTTAACTAGGACTATTATAAGAGTAAATACTCGAATTTAAAGACAATTATAATAGATTTATAATAGTACTTAGTATACTATAAAAGAAGTAAAAGAATATAAAAGGTACTTAAGTTAAGGTCCTAAGTTATATAGTTAATACTATAGAATTTACGCTAAGTATCCTATAAGACAAAGTAGTAAAGGCGCTACGATTAACTATAAATATACTAGTAAGTAACTTACTTTCGCTATAAAATATAAGAAAGTTAGTAGGGTTTCTTACCTTTTATACTCTAGTAATTTAGCTTAGCTAAGTATTCTATAGAAACCTTTAGAGCTACGTTACTTCTTTTCTATAAATAGTAATAAAGTACTAGGCTAAGCGAATACTACTTAAGGTACGTTAGGATATTAAGTAGTAGTATAAGGTAGTTTAAGACTTTAATAGTATTACTTTCTTTATAAAAGATAGGGTAGAGGTTTAACTATTTATAGATACTTTAATTTAAGGTATAGGAGGTTTCTATTTAAATAGACTAGTAGATTAGAGAGATTAAACTTTAGAGATCTAATAATATATAGTATTTATAAAGTTAATAAATTATAAAGGGAGTAATAATATATTTAATATAAATATTACTAAAATAAAGGTAATTAAAGAAGCGTTCGAATAGTAGGCTTAATCCTAGTTAACTAAAAGAGTCTATATTTATATAGATAATACTATAGTATTTATAGGTTTTAATAAACAATTATTAAAAAGTCTAGTAAATACGTTATTATATTAAATACTTCTTATAGTAGTAAAGTATAATATTAAGATTATAGTATACTAGCTACTAGGAATAGAAAATATATTAGCCGACGTACTTTTAAGATTTAATAGAGTTTTAATTACTAATATATACCCTTAGTTATTAAGTATAATTACGTAGAACTACCCTTATAATAGCGATATATAATCCTCTTAGTTCTCTTAAATTTCGTAGTAAAATATATATAGTATAGATTAGTACTAGAGACTCGAAAGGTCTACGAATTAGGTTAAAGGGTATATAAATTCTTCTATAAAAGTAATAGAGTATAGCTATACCTAGTATAAGTTATTCTACTAGTAAATTATCTAGTACTTTATATAGTAGGAGGCTTAGGTAGGTTCGAAGGTAAGTTAAAAGGTAATAGTTTATAATAACAAATCTTATATATTTATTTAGTTTATATTAATAGAATACTAGACCTAAAGGTATTCGAGAATAAGATAATTAAGCGTATAGTAGTAGGAGTAAAATATATAAATATTAAAGATAAGAAGTACTAGGCGGAACCTATAACCTATAATATTCTTAAAGTAATTATAGTAGAATAATAGGATAAGGAGGCTAAAAGAAGTAGTAAGGATATAATATAAAACAATCTTAATTTTATAGTATTTTTAAAGCTAGTATATAAAGGATTCTTTTATTTAGGAGAGCTTATATATATAGTAGAGGATTTTAAGGATAAGGAGAAGTTCGAAAGAGAGAGAGTAATAAGATCGGACGTTACTTTTACGGAAGACGATTCCTTTATATTAATACGGCTAAAGACGAGTAAAACAAACTATTCGAATAGTAGAGTAGATATTATAGTAGTAGCGGAGGACGATTTAACTTATATAGTAAAAGCCTTAAGATAACTATTCGTATATAATAAACAACCCTATAATATACTACTATTCTAAAGATTAAGCTAGGGTTTAAATATACCTTTTATAAAACCTATAATAGTAGACGAATTAAAGAGGAGGCTAAAAGTACTAGGATATTTGAATTAGTATAAATTTAGTAGTTATAGTTATTATTAAGGAGCTATAATATAAGTAAATAGGAATAGGATATTATATAAGTAAATATAACGTCTTAGAAGGTAGACTTTAAATACTTGTTTAGGATATATTAACGTATTAATCGAGGATAAGTTTAGGTTAAGTAGGAGGTTTCTTACTAGTATAATACTATTAATTCTATAATAGGCAGTTAGTAATAATATAAATTAGTACTAATGTTTCTATAATAATAAGCTCGATTTAATCTTTAAATATATATATAAATTACTTAATATAAACTTTTAATATAAACTCTTATATAAATCTCTTAATATAAACTTTTAATTACTATAAACTCGTACTATAAACTCGTACTATAAACTTATATATAAATATAACTTCTACTACTATAAGCTATAACCTAATCTCTATATATAAACTATATATATTATTTAGGTATAGCCTTTGTCTAGTAGCCTAGGCTTTACTTACTAGGGTACAAATAGCCTTATAAGTACCCTAGGGGCTATTTGAACTAAATAATATATCCTACTACTCCTACTATATAAACCCGAGTATTAGTAAAGGAGGTGTTTTATATATCGAGGGTAACTAAGTAAGCTTATATATATTATTTAATCTATTCGATTGTTTAATCTATTCGATTACTTGTCTATAATAATAATAAAACTACTAATTATTATTATACGCTATTTCTTATTTACCCTCTACTATCCCTAAGCTAGCTACCAGATTTAGATAGAGAGATAGGCCTAAATAGAGCGCTAGGTAGCCTAGGCTCTACTTGCTAGGGTACGAATAGCCTTATAAGTACCCTAGGGGCTATTTGAACTAAATAATATATCCTACTACTCCTACTACGTAAACCCGAGTATTAGTAAAAGTAAATAGTATAGATATATCTATTATAGGATACAAGTAAATAGGGACTATAGAAGAATAATTAAACTACTTATATAGAGACTATAATTAGTATAATATTTATAGTCTAGGATATAGTACCCGTCGGAAAGTCTAAGCCATTTAGCCGAAGTATACCTAAAAACGACGATTTGCCTGGTTTTTAATAGACTATAACTTTACGTTTTATTAATAAAAGCTCTATTCCTCTTATAAACTTTTAGTTAAGTATATTACTAATACTCCTATATAGGTGTATTAAGTTATAAAGAAAGCCTTTATTAGTGTATATTCTAATGTTCTCGAGTTATATATTTTTATACCGAAATCGGGCCGAATTTAGTATAGAATACGTAATTTACGAAAATAGACTACTTTAGACCTATTTTACTTAATACTATAGAGTTTAAAACAAAATCGGAAGAGACAGAAAGGAAGGAAACGTTAAGATAAAGAGATCCTATAAAGGACTTTATATTTGTGAATAGCCTTCTATAGTTTTTCTATAAGTGATTATGCCGAGTTTTGGTGAAAAAGGGCAAATGGCTCAGACTTATCGTCTAGTACTGTAATAAGGGGGTGTCGCTTTATAATAGTGAATGATTATTAGCTAGCTTCGGGCGTAGCTACTCCTTTAGGACTAGCGCGCTCAACTAGCGTACTTCGGTATCTACAAGTACGTAGGCACTTAGCTAGCTACACTTGCTTCAGCATGCAACAACACAGGACTTAGTTATACTACATAATATAGGTCTTTTGCATCACCCACTTGACTGAATAAGTCAAACCAACAGGGGGACATTTACATAATATTTCAATAGGACCTTATACTATAAGAGTCTCAAGCTATATAGAAGCTTCCTATTGGTTACCCGGATCGGGGCGACGTTTTTCTAGGTCATACAATAGATTCTATCTGGAAATTCTATAAATTCTATAGAATTTAAGCCTCTAGAATGGATATAACTCTAGTAAATTCCTAAATAGAATGGAATTGTTCTAGAGGAGGGGTCTGGAATAAAAAGGAATTCCAGTTGCCGAGCGTTATAAATGGTGTGTTCCTAGACTGAGACTCAAAGTGGACGGAAAAACTAGCTATAAATACTATCATATTATTATAACTTCGATTCGTGTTCTAGAAGACATATAACTTGATTATTAATCTAAAAAGGTGGAGCAAGCCGAAGCCATATTTCCTCTACGTACTGTAAATTACCTAGCAGGGACTAATGGATCGGATTAGCTTGGAGGAGATGATGAATATGTATTTTATTGTGGTTGGAGGGGGGGATTAGTAGTCAGTAGTAAGTTGATTGGTTGTCCTTTTTCACAATGTGGACGGCGGGGGTGGGGCTCATCCCCAAATCTGCTACTTCAACACCTGCAACCTTGTTATCAACAACAGTCAAACGGTGATGGTCTTCATGCATCGTTGGCAATTATTTAGCACTCCTAGCGGACCTCCGAATCAAACTTGAAAAGGGGCTAAACTCAAAGTAAGTTAAGCGAGCACACGTGCGATCCCCACATTTTCCCCTTGATGTCTGTGGGATTTGTTAGCAACCTGCACAGATCTTCTCTACCTCGACTACTTCAAACATTGACTTATGACCACCGATTTGATATCTTAGCGGCTCGAGAGGTGTAACTTGGTGTATGTATGCAAAGACTATGTCATTGCGTAGTACGGAGTCGAGAATGCAGTGTGATGTTGGAAAGGGAGTACTTGTAGACTCGAGGAAGGCTTTTCTCGGGATGAGCGAGGCATTCACTCTACAGAAATCTTCATAAATTAAATCCAACATGGAATCCTGGACTTCAATCCCTTCGGATCAATGGACGCTGGAGACCATTACTCCCGATCTTATACCTGCAGACAGTATTTTTATTGCGCCCTTGAAATTTAAATGTCATGATGTGCCCAATCACAAACCCGCATCCTCATCTCTCAACACAAATATGCAAACGCCAGTTTATTTTCTGCCATCCAGCCAGCAACGGGAGGTTTGTGCCTCTGAATACTGCAAACGCGACACAGGGAAATTTGGTCTGCCTGGAGATCTTCTGGCAAACGGTGTAGCACAAAATGAATGGGCTGGGCGTGATAGAAGTCACAGTAGAAACCAGGTTTGTCAAATACTACAAATATCTCAATCTTTGGGTGTATCAGAATGCTAAAGCAAGTTAGCATATTAAAAATAAATCAAAGGAAAGCCATTATTTGAAAGTGGTCGATGGGGAAAACGTACACTTGATCGAAGGTGAACTGGAATCTGTGTTACACCCATTTTGTCGACTGCCATTTGCAATGAGCGCTGAGAATACCAGCTCAGGAGATGAGGTAGTGACTTTGGAGCAGCGAGATTTTAGCTCTTCCACTTCAAATACAGATGTCGTTGCTGCCTTGGATTACACCTCACAGAAATTGAGGCCGAGAAAAGAAGAAAATGTCCGAAGTCAAGGCCAGATATCAAAATTCATCAGAAAACGTTTGGCCGAGACACGAAGTCCCGTGGATTCCGACGACATACCACAGTCCATAGAATCGAGCTCGGTTAGTTGTACTTGGTATAGGTCATCTTCTTCTGCGCAGCTTAGTTTCAAATCGAGCAGGAAAGCGCATATGGCACAGGAAGTGCTTGAGCGATATTTGCTGTTTGGGCGAATTATATCGCTGCATTTGCTCACCTCCGAAAACATCCCATCGGACGACAGTGGCAAGGTACTTGTCACTCTTGTTGTTGGGAATCTTGACCCGAGAACTAGTCGTGATCACTTTGAAGAAATATTGACTGGAGAATTGACGCCCGTTAACATCAGCATTGGATCGCCCGAAAAGTTCACGGATATTGAGGCTGCCACAATGGTCAAAAGACTTCTACGGCAACATGGTACCATTTCTTCATTTCAATTTAAATTAGTCGACAATATGAGTACCAAAATAAGAGCGTACGCAACATTCGACAATCGAGAAGGTGCCATCAGTGCAGTAAACTCTCTCCACTCTATCGAATTTGGAATGCATACCGGCAGCTTGTTATCCGTCAAACATATCATTTCTATCAATTTCAGAATTCCCTTGTTGATCCTCGATTTCTACCGAACTGAATTAAGAGAAACGCACTATGAATTTTGGGAAGATGGGCACCTCCAATACAAGATTTATCAACCCATCGATTGTGAAAGGAATTCCGTGGGTCTGAGGTTATTTGGTGATACCGTAGAGGAGGTTGCTGAGTCAAGGAAGTCGGCCGAGAGTTTTCTGAACGGAACTATTATAATGGCCGCGTATTCTCCTATTTGGCACAAATACTTCCTGAAATCGGGTTCCATTGAACATCTCGAGGAGCTACAGTGTATATATGGCCTGTATATACGTTATGACACTAAGCAATGTCAGGTGTTGATCTATGGGGGTAGCCCTTATCAAAGGAAGGAAATACAGCATCAGTTGAAAAGGAGAATCGAGAATCTGCGGAGACGGACTCGTCAGATTGGGTTATTGCCACCTTCCTCTATCAACCAGAGCAACTTTAGAGAAATAGCCTTATCTTCGAGCTGAATTATACCATCCAATCAAACCTTGTTCGTTATGCTGTCAGAATATGCACAAAGAATCACATTTGCCTTTCCTTTCATTGTAAAAAATCCCAGAGCCATCCCCAGAACCAATTGTCCAACCTTAGTGTTTTCAAATCCTTCACTTCCTTAAGCAGTATATGTCGAGTTGAGAGGTCCAACTTTGATGTTGGAATAGATGACATAAGAGTTAGGAGCTTGTGCTTCAACTTCCGCAGGAACTCCAGAGCTTGTACTGCATGTACCGCGAGCGTTTCCTGGTTTGGCTGGGTCGCCAGTGGTAGGGTATGTGCTGTCAAGCCATAGAAGGTTTGCGGCATAGTCATCCCAGATAGATAAGACCAAAACCATGCCTGCTTTGAAGGCTGCGCCCATGTTTGTCAATCCACCGTGTGTCTTGAAACCGTTGGAGTCGCCGAAAGCTGTCTTTTGTGCATCGCAAAATGCATTGGTAATCGAGTTTCCGGTGACTCCTCTGATTGTTGACATGGAATTTGGAATCAAGACACCGTTTTGGACGTAGAATCTCTTGATTTCTTTCAGATTGCCGGAAGCACTTCCAGAATCAGTGATGAATTGTGTGACGACGGTGAAAACCGAGTTGGTGTTGACTTTTCCACCTGGACCGTAGAAAGACTTGTCACCCATACGGTAGGAGTTAAAATCACATCCATCTGGGTCAGTAGTTCCTCCATATCGATCATTTGAGTATGTACCACCGCAAGAATCGCCATTGCACATGTGTTGCGTGACTGTGTCTGCAGTGTGGGGTGTGTATGCTGTAGATATAGAATTGGCTTCCCAAATATCCATCTCAGCGCAACATGACCCATGATTACCAACTCCAGTGTTGATGTTGTTTGAAGCTGGCTTCCATCCCTCTACATTTGCCTAAAAGATTGGTTAGTCGAACCTCTGTAAGCAAGACATAGGCAAAAGTCACCTGTCCGTTGATGAACTTCAAATCTCTTGGGCATTGAGCATCACAATATCCAACACCGTATCTCGCTCCTGCCTTGTTTGTAGGATATTTGGATTTACCGCCGTCGGCTTGCATTCCAGCGAAATAAAGCGCCCCGTTGATTCCTAAGAAGCTTTAGCGAATGATTGGTTAGAATTCCGGAGAGGTTTAATTACCACAAGGAAGATGAGAAACATCAACGTCGAAGGTAAATTCCTGATTCAACATGTTGAAGGTTTTGTATGTGTCGTCATCCGACATGAGATAAACCCTGGATCCAATGTTCTTATTCTGGCCGTTTGTGACGAAGTTCAGTCTGAGGGAATTCCCGTTCGTAGTGATGCCATAAGTGTTGGAATAAGCAGCTCCATCAAGTTGACAGTTGGCTGCGCATGCAGTATTGCTAGGGCAGAGTGATGCGTCCCATGTATTTCCGGTGTAGCAATTGGTTCCAGATGAAGAATGAAGCCAGCGCCAGTTAGCGTCCAGTACGATTTTACCGTTGACGGTGGAACATCTTCCTCTGGCTGTGCAAGTTTGATACGTCAACGGAGGGTGGACTTCAGCTGTGTTGATACCGATGTTTTGGGCTTGGGAATACCCCATCAAAGGGAAGATAGCAAGCAGCAGAGAATACATTTTGAATATTGTCTGAATTTCAGGATGTGTTGAGTGTGCTCCAAGACTTATGAAAGGGAACAAGAAGGAATCTTTATACTTTAAAATTCAATTCTCTTCGCTTCAATGCACCCTCAGGTTCTCAGGTCTACAGTGTAGATATCCATCACCTCCAAGACTCTACCAATCAGTGGTGTTCCATCTTGCGGAACATTTTAATCCGCAACCTCCTTCCGGAACATGAGGCCGCAAAGACAATGATAGACATGATCTGAGGAGGCCCATTTTGGAAGCCTTCCGGCTTTGCGGTCCTTCGGCTGTACCACACACGAGCGACAAATATCGGAAAATCTTTATGCTTCTTGGATTGAAAGGGCAGTCAAGTTCGTTCGAACCCTATAACGAACACCAATGGAAGGTCTTCCATTTTAAGCATTAGTTCGTCCTTAATTTTGACCTCACTACAAAAATCCAGGAAGTCCATGGGGCCCATGAAGCGGCCCCTGATATTTCGTCACAAGGGATATCAAGAAATGTTTTTGCGCCACAAAAGTGAATGAAGTACCATCTTTTTGCCAACTCTAACAATCACGCTGCGGCTGTGAACGCATATGGTTGGTGGCAATTTACTCATTCCATGACTCAGTTAAGGGGATGTATTTTCAATTGTAGAGAAGCAGCCAAGGTATTCTACCAAATACTTGCCATTTTCAATCCTAAACTCCTAAACTTCTCCCCAATTGAGTTGACCTCGGTGGACTCATAAGGTTCAAAATAACGAATTTTCCGGCAGTCGTCGCTTTCCTCCCCTGTCAATCTCTGCATGAGGCCATGTGGAATGATATGCATTTTCCCACGTTCTAGAAATTATCGCGGGGAAGGTATCACAGGGTCAAAGTCTGGTAATGGGATTAATCATGTTTGAACTAAATTGGTCAAGGTTGCGCTGCTCAAGAAGGAATATGAATTATCCGTTAGAACCCCTCCTTTTTGCTTGAGGCTATCAATGAGTACTTCAGGAATATTCGGGAAGGCAGCCGAGGGGTTTTTTGATTGACAATTATCTTGGCTTTCCTGAGAATAGGCTAATTGCCTAGTTGAAACTTGGTTATGGTATTGATTTGTGCCATGTGATTTTCCACGTGCGCTCTAGCACTACAATACTTCCTTCGGTATTTGTAGTAAGTTATCAAAGCTACTTTACCTTTTTCATCCAAAAACATTGACGAACTTTTGTGGGGCCCTCAATAGTGGCAGCGGGTAAATCGACGCCCGGGCGTCTGGTAAATCGACGCCCCCCCCCCTCGCCTAATTGATGGTCCGAGCTTTAGGTGCATAGACCAGGAACACCGAAACCACTACTACTACCACTCCCGCGCCCGTATCTAGCTAGAATCGTATATTAAACACACATAGATCGAGCATTAATACACTAAGCATTCAGGCCATATTCTAGTGTTCTCGCAATGCTATTAAGATATCTATAGCTAGCAGGGTGTGGGCGATAAGCTGGACGAGTGCGCCCGTGGATTTTGGTGGGGTTCGGGTGCCGGGGCCTCAAGTGGTGGCCTCCTACCCACGTGACCCACCCGCTCCTACCCCGACGGGACCACCCCGGCCCGCACATCACGGGGTCGGGGGCTCGCACTTGTAACGCCCCTGCGGACGGAGTTTCTGTGAGACTTGATTACTCACCTAAAAACGTACTTACTAACGTGGTTTTTTTTTTTAAAAAAAAAATACTCCTTTAATAGTAAACAAATCTATAAATAGACAACAGGGGGTTACCGTGCTTTTGAATGCGTGGTGTTAAGAGAAAAGTAGAGTAGTTGCGGATGACGCACCTAAAGCTCGGACCATCAATTAGGCGAGGGGGGGGGGGCGTCGATTTACCAGACGCCCGGGCGTCGATTTACCCGCTCCCCTCAATAGTCATTCAATACATAGGTATCTTAGTAGCAATACGTACCCCGCCATGGAGCATAAAGAAATAGTGAATACAACCACCTTGTTTTAATAAAATTACAAACAGATATCAACACAAGAAGAGAAAGCTGTGAGAAATACACTCCATAAATCCCGGTGAAGCTTTGCCTCTACAAGGGGAACAGTAAACAGGTTACCCAAGGATGATGTTCGAATTTTTATCAAGCCTCAGATTGAATGTAGCGTATAGTTAATTTTGGCGGCACATCGAGACCAAAAAGCTTAATATGATGACGAACGTTGAATGTGTTCATATTTCTTCCGGGTTTGTAATTTCTCGTTCCATTGTCGCACGTTCCTGAATCATTGGACACACCGCTCATTGTCGATGGAACTAAATGAACTCTTTAAACTCCAGACTTTCTGAGATCACCCTCTATCAAATTTCAGGATTGGAGAACCATGCGCCCGTCCTTGCCGCCTTCGCAATACATTCTCGTCAGGTGATAGTCACGTGACCATAATCCCGCTCCCAGCCCCTTTTCCTTTTTGTTAGCTTCATCCTACCTCAACAATGATTTTAAAACAACATTTGGGATAGTTTCTACTCATTATGAGATTTTGAGTTGATATGAACTCATATTGCACAAGCGTATAATTAACAAGAGCGCTGAGGTACTGTACGACCATATGGTGAGTAAAACATGGGTATGTTGTAGCCACCCTCTGGCCGTTCAGCTTTTGTGTATTAAAGAATTGCCCAAAATCGCGAAAAAGGCACAAGGTTCAATTAGAGCGAAGGGAAGTAACCAATTAAACTATGCTCGGGTTTTGAAAGTCTCGGCACACTCGACACCAAATCTTTTCCTAGAGGAACAAGCCTTTTCAATTACTTAAACATCTCAACGACTCAACAGAAAATATATATCCATCTAGGGCAAACAACGGTCATATGTGCAGCGCTTTTTTAATTGACATAAAGGTAGGGCCGAAGTCAGAAAACTCAAGCCTATGGAGCTATGGAGCTATGGAGAAGTCTCAATGATGGGTGTACGGGACGGTGCACGTAGTGTGGTGCAGCCAACCGTCAACGCTCGGAAATTTGATATCGTGCCACTATAGGAAGCCTAACCATAAAATATATGAAACACGAGCCTGGCTTAAACGAAAGACTAAAGAAAGGGCTATCGGAAAAATTACTTTGCAGTGGATTTATAGTGTGTTTCCTTAATCGTATATAAACTCGGTTGGGAACTCAAATTAATGGCCTAATATAAAAACTAGTAACAACTACCTAGCAAATGGAACTTGATTCTGTGGAAGTTTGGGATTTTACCTAGGATCCTTATAGAGCTACTTTTAAATACAATGGAAGATTCCATTAAATAAACCTAGACTTCTATAGTTCTATAATAATCCCGGAGGACAAAACTCTTTAGCTTTTAAGCGAATAAGAGTATAGGATATAAGAGAAAGTAAATATACTTACTTTTATATGGTTGATTGTTTTACCACTGCTATATAATAGCTTTAATACCTTCCTTGCTCGTATGCAAAGGCGGTACCACGTTACCTAGATTAAAGTACAGTACCTATGGGAACACAAGAACCCACAATCTTTGTAGATCATTCTTTCTATTGGTCTATGGACCGAAGAGCAATTTTACGGGTCATGTGCCTCGAATTTATGGAAAGCGGGGTCTGGAATAGACTGGAATTCCATGGAAAACGAGGCTAGGAACTTTAACTCATTCTGTTACGGTTAACAGTATAGAATCAGCTTCATTGACTTCTATCATCCTTCGCCTTCACACACTACATTCCAAGCGATTATTACATATCAACCTAAGTTACCTAACCTTCAACGACTTACTCAGAAAAAAAATGCCTACTAAAGAAGAATCGCTTTCCAAGGTCCAACTTCTCATTGGATATAACTTCACCAATAATCATGATCTATTGTGGCTGGCCTTGCAAGCAGCAGGTTCCGGAATTGGAAGCATCGACGGAAGTAAAAGATTGGCTATGCTGGGAGATTCTATAATGAAAGCGGCATTACTCACAGATTTGGTCCACCGTGAATTGGAGAGGGGTTTGTTTTTCCCACTGGGTCTAATACAGATTCCCCACTTCTAACATTATCAGGACATATCAGCGATTTGGTGGAAAGAGTCGTTTCCAACGACAACCTCGCGGAAAGGTGCATCCTCACCGGCATATCGGCCTACATCAACAAAAACCCCGCCCAACGTGGTGAGACACCACCAAAGACACGAGCTGCCACCATGGAAGCAATACTAGCTGCTGTATACCTCGATTCTCGTCAAGATATGAGCTCTGTAAAGGCTGCCATGATTTCATTGGGGTTACAAACAACCGAGTTTGAGTAGATACAGGTGAATGATCCGTTCCGGATATGCTAATGCATAGGGGCCCAAGGGGTGCCTCTCGAGGGGCCATCCATCTCCCCTCGCCATATTGCTGCCGATCATCGCGCCCAACATCTTTGGATAAACTTGTTCAAGGAGATGGTATAACCTGCTTTTTGGGCATACTTTGTCTCTCGATGCGGGCACGATCGTCCATTGCAAGCCGGCGGAGGGGAGGTACGTAGATGGCCCCACGAGGGGCACCCTTTTGGCCCTTATGCGATAGAATCTCCTGATAGTGTATCACGCCTGTTCAGCAGAAAATGGAATGTCTCTTGGACTTTCATGTGAACGACTACATTTTGGATTTTCACCCTGGGTTTTGGGAAGGATGAGGAAAGAAAAGGGGGGCTGTTTGTGGTGGGGCGTGTGTTTGGAGGATGGTGGAGGGGATTGTATCATTGTTTGCGGTACGAGCTTAAGCTTTCTTGGAGAAGAGTGGGTGGGTTTTTCATGGGGTTCGCTTACTTCCCTGATATTTGATTGTCGTCATCGGTTTTGAGTTACATGTCGTTTCTGGCTGTCCCTGGCGAGGGAGGTCGGCACATATTGTGGGGTTCACTCCTTTCCCCACATTCGCTTCTTATCTTGAGGCTTGTTGAGCTCATCAAGTCCTCATTCATCGATTAATTCAACATTCATCATAAATCAATAGTCTGTAATGCAAATGTGCCATGTGACTTGTAAAAAGGAATCCACTGGGAACTAACATCCAAGAACTTTCTAAACGATCCAGAATATTAAATAAGATAAATTCCAATAACAGGCCGCTAAAAACAGATTATGGATGCAAGATAGCTCATAACTCCAACAATCGTCATGAGAGCTCGCCACCCCTAAGGCTTCAAGACTCGATCAATTATCCAAGGTGAAACATGTAACCGAAGTCTACCATTTCCATCGTGGTAACGCACTCCTCCAAATATCAAAAGAACCGCGAATCGACATATTCAGGATCAATTGCAGTGTTGGCTAGACGGTAATACTGGAGATATGTCGCCAGCCTATTTCTACAGCGCTCTGTGAAATGCGCGATGCATCTGAAATACAAAGATTGTGTTTTTGGCGTGAAAGATCAGATATATCAAACTCAGAAGAAGAGAGATAATCGCTGAACAAAATGAAGTGTCGTTGCCTGAATTTGAAGTCGAACATACGTACAAATCTATTGGCATTTAGGCATCCTCGACTTCTTCATTCGAGGTTCTGACACGCACGTTGCAGGTTTGATCAGACGTGAATTCCCCGGGTGCTATACAAATAGCAACTGGAAAGGAAATGATGTTGCTGTATGGCTTTGTCATAGGGTAAGTAACCACCCCGTGTTTCGAGCCGCATTTTTGGAGAGGACTTTGCAGAATACACATTTGCAACTCTTGCAATGGTCAAACGTCCTAATCGGATATCTCAGCATCGTTGCAGCAGCGATCTGAGCAGATGAAAAGGTAATATCCTACCAGAGAGAGGGTAGTTTGAAATCCATCAAGAATGATCCGTAGTAGTACTGTAGCCGCCGACAATGGGTCTGTCCTAGTAATTGGGAGGTATAATGGTGCAGGATTCCTCTCAATATATCCACTCAAGATCCGGATACTTATACTGAATTTCGGACCACCCTTCTTGCCTTTGGCGTTCAGGAAGTTCCGAATCACAACTAGCTCTCACAGCGCTATAATCACCATCCTGGAACCCAGATGTTGTGACAGACCAGAATGCGGTCGGCTCTCGATCATAAAGAACTTTCATACCATGGGCTTCCGCATCTTCAATTTCCTCATCCCAAGCACCAGGACATGACGAATGTTCCTTCATATTCCATGCATCTTCCACCAAGACGGTAACATCGTCGTCTCTTTCCCCGTAATACACCGTGAAAACTCGGTTGATGGATTTTCGATGGTAATGAAATGGCTTGACTTGACCGCGATCATGAAGTTCCTCTTCTTTTCTGAGATACCCAGCAATATTGACTCCGCTGTTGTGGAGACAACTCAACCAAGAAAGAATTAGACATTCTTTGTTTGTTTCGATGACATGATTAAAGCGCATGTTAAGCAGAAGATCCCAAAGAGTTAGTCCAGGTGTAGTTTGAAAATGTATATCCGCTCCACATTTAATCAGTTCCGAGATATATTCTAGTTCCTGGACAGACAAGCCATAATAGTTAAACAGGAATGAAAGACGACGAACCGCGCCATAAAGGAAGGTAACTGGATCTTGAAAGCGTTCAGAAAACCAAACCTCAGTGGCTATATCTGATGATATCCCACGGCTTCCAATTAACTGGCGTATTATCAGTGGCGTGTAAGCGTTATCGATTACCCCTAACGTCTGAAGCAATGATCCATTGGAAATTTGAGAGTAGTGGACAGAAAAATGTTCCTGGGAATGAACCAAGTATTTGATGAGGGTCGTATGTGCGCCACTCCAATTCATGCATGTCAACCCAAATCGATTATGCAACAGGGGATCTATTTGTCCCCTTTCTACCAATAATCTGGCACATTCGAGTATTGTTTTGGGGGTTTTAGGGAATGTATTTAAGGAGTGCAGTGGGGTGCTTTAGGCATGATCAGATACGGTTCAAAAATATGTAAGAGAGTCTCACCATCCGTTATCATCTACGGCAGTACAATCGACTCCTTGGGTGATGAGCCAGTCACACATATAAGCATCCTGCCGCCATGCAGCACGCTAACTGGTATCAGTGGATGGAACAAAATACTGATGAAGGGAGGAAACGATCTCACGTGGAGTAGAGTTTCCCCGTCAGGCAGAACATCATTTATCGTAGCCAAACCCGAGTTGAACAACTCAATCATTCTGTGCATATCTCCATACAGACACGCCTTGAAAACCTCACTACCATAAGGGACTGTTCGTGCAAGTTTGAGCGAGTATTTCCAGTTATTTCCACAAAATTCGAAAGACAGGTGCTTCGGATGTAACCAGGATACAGGTACAAGTCTCCATTGTGTTGTTCTGTTGCACTGTTTGTTTGGCTCTTTGCCATTTTCTTGCCATGCAGTTGGGCTCGCTGCAGTTTCGCATTGCAGATATCCAGGGAACCACCAAGGTTTGTATGTATTCGTAGACTTCCGGGAGCGTTGCAGATGAGTTGTGGGAATTTTGGTGTTTGGAGTTAGAAACTGATGAGTTTCGGCTGGTGCCATCAACTTTTCATTGGCGCTCTGATTGACTTGGAGCAGCACAATTGAGTGTTTTAATTCGGATTGCATCGATCTTTGTCATCATGGTTAGCAACTATTTACAAATGCTTCAAGGTTGGGCGTGTGACAACCTTTTGCAGGAACAGCTTCTCAACGCGACTTTTAACTTACAAAGAACAACTACTAATCGCCAAATTAAGCATTTCTTTGGCTCTATCAAGTCGTGACTGAACATCTTGGATCTCTCCCTTCTTAAAAGCACCTTTGACATTGTTCCATCGTTTTCGACTTGCCGTTACATCGGCGTCAAGTTTCAACTTGGCGACGATACTCTCAAGACCCTCGGACGTCTTTTTGCAATATTCTAGGCACCGAAGGATGGCAGAATCTTCACCTTGTGGTGAGCAGTGTTGGCCAAGGTTCTTTCGCAGGATAAGTCCAAGAATCTCCAGTTCCTCGAGAATGTTTCCAATACTCTGAGGAGCATCTTTCACATCGCGCCAAAAGGTATGCATATTATTCATGGAGCGAACGAACTGGTCTGCCAGCTGGGTGACGGCGATTCCGCTAGCTACCACACCTAGAATTTCCGCCATTGTGGATTGAAGAAAAGCTTGAGAACTTGGTCGAAGATAAAAAACGATGAGGCGGGAAAGAAGAGGGTTGCGGTTTCTTCATGTGCGACGCATTTGTTGAGGTTGCGCGCGTATCTCGAGGCTGTGCATCAGCAGTGCATGCGAGGATGTCCTCACATTGGTTGCCTGTTTTCGAGGCGGTTGTCGAGGCAGACTCTTTTCCACATAACCTGAGGGTGCGGGTTTCAGGCGACCTTTTCCAGGGCTGTATCTACGGAACCTGAGAAGTCCTGGGTTACTTCTTCTAGTGGAGTCATACTTCGAAAAACACCCTACAGCATTCGAGTAGAAAATGCCGTGTCTCGTAGCCGTGTGTCGTGTATCAAATTTAATTGTTCTGAGCGGAAGAATGGTGCTTGCCATGACCCAAGTGACCATTTGTGGTCAAGGAACAACTCGTTTATCCTACAATTGATCATAATGTGTACTTGAATTCCTCTCTAGACCCTCAGCAAACAAAAATAATCCATGGAAAGCTCTTTTCAAGATGAAAGAAACCCCGGACTGTGGGTTGATCGATGCCATAACAACAAAATTTCGCAGAAGAGCGATCTTACATTTTCTCGCACTTACGAGCTTTAGTAATCTCCATAGGGTTGATTTGACCTGATCATATTGGTCGTCAAGAAACTTAACTTTCTACTTGCAGGACGAAGGGAGAACGGAGGTTGTGGCTGAAAGTGTGGCTGGAGGTGAAATATCCAATACGCCTGATATCTATGAGATGGCTTATTTTATCACCAGTGGAAATGTGTGGCGCACAGAGTAGATTGTAATAGTATCTTGAGAGCTTAAAATAGGCGACGATAAATTCTGATATAAATGGTTAGGAGCCCAGGGAAGCCTCTGTTCACGTGATATAAACGTGATCTTAATTTCCGTAACAGAATACCTAGTTTTTTAAACCGTGTAATAGGTTATCCCGATGTGATAAGTATATTCCGGGGTCTCCTTATGATTCCTAGGGGTCTTTTCTTTCGAGACTTACTCAACTGCTTAGGTACCATCAACTCTCTTTTCCCTACCATTTATAACACAGCTAAAATATAAACGTTAGAAAGATCGCATGCAAATAAGTGACCCAGATTATATAACGAAAGAGTGTTTAATGTTAGAATCGTATCTTAGACCACTTAATCGGAAAGACCTACCTTGTATAAGTAATAACAGCAAAGCCGTGAGGCCTAGTTAACCGAGCTGTATTAATATAACAGAAATAGAACCCAAAAGTCATGGGGATTTTTGACTTCTGGATTCATTATTAAAAGGTGTCATGTTCACTCAAGTATCGAAACCTGCTGTGCTAAGCTTGGTTTCCCCGATACAATACAGTAATCCACTAAAGTTAGCATCCCCGTAATGTATCAGATCCGGAACTTTGGGATTCGTATCATTGACTAATAAGCTTATTTTTTGCCATCAGGGGTACATCTTCTATCAGTTCGTTCAATTATAGATCTACCCGCATATCAGATGTTCCGGTTGTACATATTTGAGGTGGTGTTTGGAGGAGTGGGGTTAAGCTTAAGCAGAGAAGCGGATGGGGAATAAGGAATTGATGGAGACGAGAATGATGGAATAACCATTGGTGGATGAGAACGTAGAGCTAGTGAAGTATCTTGTCTTGTGCATTTCCCGAAAACAAGTTTTGAAAGCAACAACGTAAAGAACAAGTTTGAGTGATATGCTAGTTCGCTGGATATCCGACGTACTGCTTGGTCTGGTATATTAAAGCTCGTGCCCTCATGCCTCGACCGTCGTCCTGGATTTACTATTCTTTTTGAGATCCCGCCCAGCAGGATGAACAAAAAAAGTACAGTACTTTTTGAAACAAGATATGGAGATATTTTGGGATGTCATTGATGACAGCAGTTCCAGAGATATTATTCCAACGCCATGAAAATTGAAATATGATCGCGAGAGCTGGGAGGAAACAATGTCGGCAGTTCATCAAGTTTTTTATATTTGGAATGGACGGAGTTCCGGTTTCGTAGCACGAAGGTCCCTTGACTTTACCACCGGATTCTCGAATCCTCGCCAGGCTAATGCTGATCGACTGTAATACACGGAATATGTATGAAGATAAGCAACAGATGAAACGGAGCCTCCGAGATAAAAATCTAAAAACGCGGGGAGTGAAATGTAAAGTGTGAGGTCAGAGTTCGGCATGGGTTCGGATCCCTTGGCCGGCCCCGTCGGCCAATTCGGGGCAACTGAGCCGAGCTCTTCCTAAATTTTTGATTGCACCTCGTGAAGCTTTCTACAGTAGTTTCAACAACAGTATGTATACTTTATATTTCTACGAATTCGGCAGTCAAATTCAGCTTCGACAAATTAATTCGTCATCTTCTCTCCTTATCTGACATGATCAACACCTCCATTACCTTCAACTTGTGCAAATGTGGCCAGCATGACAATAGACGGAGCATATGGTGAACATCTGACTCTCACTCTTGTACTACAATCGCAACTTCTCGACAGCGAACCTCCGATATCCCGCTCATACTTATGTCAATTTGGTAGATGCAAGATTCGGTCTCTGCAAGCTACAGTTCGCCTCTGCAGTCATGATTACTACATCGGCAGCACTCAACGGTGCTGTGCTGCCATATTCATTGATCCTTTCAGTCATCAGCGATGCTTATTCGTCTATTCCTATCCCACCGGCATCATAACCCTTGACCGGGTTTAGGTCAGTTCGGTATTTTCTGATTGTCCGATTCCTTGCTACTTGCGTGCTCACGCCTCCAGTGAAATGTTTCTTCTATTATCTTGTAGTTACACTACAGTAATCAACCTTGTAGTTTCATGGGAAACGAATGAAGTCCGCTTCGCTAGTTCCTTAAAACAACCGCATTCCCTTCCAATATTCATTCACTGGTCTTTTTGCAATTTTACTAACTAATATCAAAAAGAAAATTGATATTCTTCTTTTGTGTACACTTGTTTTGATATCGAAAGTTCAACCAGTCGTCGGCGACGACTACATCAGCAGAGATGGCGTCGAACAGGACAAATGGAAGGACGGGATCTCAACCGGGACGAGTCCCAAATATTTTGACAAATGACTCTCATCCAGGATATTCTGAAGGAGAGATCGAACAGGAACCGTCACCCACTGACTCATCCATGTCAATACCAGAAGAATCGGAAGACCCCTTTGAGTGGATGCCAACCTATTCCTCTCCAAGACAGTCACAATTCGAGCCAATTGCGGCAGGAGATCGAGCGGAACTGCACAGAATTGCTTCGCAATTTGAAGATTCGATTGGTTTAGTACAAACGCGAAGCAATGTATCTTCAAAAAGATTTTCTAGTGCGTCCATGGGAGGGTTGTCGGATATCTCCATGAAAAGGCTGTCCAACGCACCCCCGAAGAGGTCGTCCAACATGCCTCCGAGGAGAATTTCGACTTTATCTGCCAACAGAATGTCTATTTTGTCTTCGAAAAGAATGTCCACCTTATCCTCAAAAAGGGTTTCGAGAGTAGATACCCTCGCTGGATTAGAGTTCGGCCACCCAGTTTTAGACCCTTCTTCGTCGGAATTTGATGTTTATAAATGGGTTCGAATGTAAGACTCGATTAAGCGTACATTTGAAGCGAAAATGCTAAACTTATTTAGGATGATGAAACTCACGGATGAGAAGAATGTGGTCCAAAGACGTGCAGGCATTGTTTGGAAGAATATGAAAGTCTGTGGGTCTGGTTCCGCCGTCAATCTTCAGAAGACTATGGGCGATATTCTCCTTGGCCCAATCCGAGCGCGTGAGAAAGTTGGAAAAGCCTCAGAAAAGACAATTCTAAATTCTTTTGATGGTGTTCTTAAAAGCGGCGAAATGCTGGTAGTTTTGGGCCGACCTGGAAGTGGCTGTTCCACTCTTCTCAAGACTTTGACAGGGGAGCTTAAAGGCCTCAATGTGAAAGAGCAATCCAAAATTCATTACAATGGTTGGTCAAGTATTCGTCATTTCGTTTTCATAGCTAATAGATTCAACAGGAATTACGCAAGAGCAAATGATCAAGCAGTTTAGGGGAGAAATTGTTTATAATCAAGAAGTCGACAAACATTTTCCTCACTTGACTGTTGGAGAAACTCTAGAGTTTGCAGCTCGCGCTCGTACACCCCAGCAACGGGTTGTCGATGGATATGATCGAGAGAGATGGGCGAAGCATATGGCGCAGGTAGTGATGGCAACCTTTGGTCTTACCCACACTTACAACACCAAAGTTGGAAACGACTTCATCCGAGGTGTTTCTGGTGGTGAGAGAAAGCGTGTCAGTATTGCGGAGATGGCACTTGCAGGCTCTCCAATTGCCGCTTGGGACAATTCAACCCGAGGATTGGACTCTGCGACTGCTTTGGAATTTACGAAATCTCTGAGGATGACAGCCAATATCGGTGGCACAGTTCAACTGGTTGCTATTTATCAAGCATCGCAAGCTATATATGATCTATTCGATAAGGCAATCATTCTTTATGAAGGAAAACAGATTTTCTTTGGTCCAGCAAATGCAGCTAAACAATACTTCGTCGATATGGGTTGGGAGTGTCCACCACGACAGACAGTTGGAGACTTTTTGACTTCAGTGACCAACCCAGCAGAGCGTAGAGCAAGGCCAGGGTTCGAAGGCAGGCTCCCACGCACATCAGCAGACTTTGAACGATACTGGAAAGAGTCTGCTCATTATCAAATGCTACAGCAAGAAATAAAAGATCACGAGACCGAGTTTCCAATGGGTGGTATCAGCACACTTGAGCAATTTCAAGAATCGAGAAAAGGGATGCAAGCCAATCATGTTCGACCGGAGTCACCTTATACCATCAGCATACCAATGCAGGTGAAATATTGTACACAGCGGGCGTATCAACGAATATGGTAAGGCGCTCTCAGGTAAATCTTCATGGATTCTACTTACTCTAAAATAGGAATAACAGAACATCGACCGTTACGACCCTTTTCAGTCAGATGGTACTGGCCTTGGTCATTGGTTCGATTTTCTATGGCACCCCTAATAACACAAGTGCATTTTTCCAAAAGGGCGGAGTGATATTTTTCGCCGTTCTGTTGAGCGCTCTTATTGCCCTCTCCGAAGTGAATACTCTCTACGCTCAAAGACCGATTGTGGAGAAGCAGGCCTCATACGCATTCTATCACCCATTCGCCGAGGCTTTGGCAGGTGTCATAGCAGACATTCCCATTAAATTTCTCATTGCTACTGGTTTCAATGTCATTCTCTACTTCCTCGCCGGTTTAAGACGAGAACCTGGTCCGTTCTTTATCTTCTTTTTGTTCAATTTCATGTCTAGTCTTACGATGAGTCAAATATACCGAAGTATCGCAGCAAGTACCAAAGCGGTAACTCAAGCTCTTGCGATGGCCGGTTTCGCAACATTGGCAATTGTTATCTACACTGGATATGTTGTACCACGCCCACTCATGAAGCCTGTAGGTCTCCCATAATATGTTGCAAGATTGGCACTGATTGGATTCTAGTGGTTTAAGTGGATTAGTTGGATTAACCCAATCGCCTATTCGTTCGAAAGCTTGTTTGTGAATGAACTCCACGGACAAAGATTTGTATGCTCACAATTGGTTCCATCAGGTAGGTAAACTTGGTATATGAGTAGTTGAACTATGCTAATGAATCAATCTGGGATAGGGGGTCAGTATATTGCCCAAGGAAATGAATTCATTTGTAGCATTGCTGGTGCAGTCGCAGGACAAGCCACTGTCTTGGGTGACGATTATCTCATGGCCGCATACGAATACTCTTACAGCCATATCTGGCGAAACCTTGGATTCATGTTTGCTTTTATGATCTTCTTCCATTTGGTCTACCTTGCTGCCACAGAATTTATCTCCACGGCGGGAAGTTCAGCCGAGGTTTTACTATTCAGACGGGGACATGCTCCAAAATACCTCGAGAAGTCGACAAAAGATGAAGAATCGAATGCCAATGGAGTTGTGCAGAGTGTCACAAATCAATCGGACTTAAATGAAGCCCAAAGGATTCGCACTCTGGCCCCCCAGACCGAAGTTTTCACATGGAAAAATGTAAATTACGACATCAAGATCAAGGGAAATCCACGAAAGCTTTTAGACAATGTGTCTGGATGGGTAAAGCCTGGCACGCTTACGGCTCTCATGGGTGTTTCCGGTGCAGGAAAAACAACCCTTCTTGATGTGCTTGCCAAACGGGTTTCTATGGGAATTGTCACCGGTGATATGTTCGTCTCTGGAAAACCGCTTGATGAGTCTTTCCAGCGAAAAACTGGTTATGTTCAGCAACAAGATCTACATCTAGAGACTACTACTGTTCGAGAGGCCCTCCGATTTTCCGCCCAGCTTCGACAGCCGAAAACTGTTTCCAAGAAAGAAAAGTACGATTATGTTGAGGATGTCATCAAAATGCTGGCAATGCAAGATTTTGCAGAAGCAGTAGTCGGTATTCCTGGTGAAGGTCTCAATGTCGAACAGCGTAAGCTTCTCACTATAGGTGTCGAATTAGCAGCTAAACCGGCTCTTCTCCTTTTCTTGGATGAACCTACCTCTGGACTCGACAGTCAGTCTTCATGGGCCATCGTAGCATTCTTGAGAAAGTTAGCAGACAGCGGCCAAGCCGTACTTGCCACTATTCATCAACCTAGTGCGATTCTGTTCCAAGAGTTTGACCGACTTCTCTTCCTCGCTAAAGGAGGACGAACAGTCTACTTTGGTGATATTGGAAAGAATTCCCAAAAGCTTCTGGAATATTTCGAAACCAACGGCGCTGACAAGTGTGGTGATGACGAGAATCCGGCTGAATACATGTTGAATGTTGTTGGAGCAGGACCAAACGGAAAAGCTACCAGAGACTGGCATGAAGTTTGGAAGCACAGCCCTGAGGCTTTAGCTGTCCAGGAAGAATTGCAACGCATTCAAGATGAGATGGGTCCTAATGCTTCCCCGACAGATCCGGGATCACTCTCGGAATTTGCCATGCCATTCTACGCACAATTTATCGCGGTCACTATACGGGTATTCCAACAATATTGGCGCACACCGGAGTATGTGATGGGAAAACTGATGTTGGGTATCGTTTCCGCGTTATTCATTGGCTTTACATTCTATCACGCCAACTCATCTATCCAGGGAACACAAAACGTCATCTTTTCAATCTTCATGATTGCGACAATGGTAAATCCCATGCTTCAACAAATCATGCCACGCTTCGTCCTCCAACGAGATCTCTACGAAGTGCGGGAGCGTCCTTCAAAGACTTACAGCTGGCCGGCCTTCTTACTAGCAAACATTCTTGTCGAGATCCCGTATCAGATCTTCGTTGGAATCCTGGTTTACGGTGGTTATTTCTACGCCATCTATACAAATAATGGGATCCCTGCCTCGGAGCGTCAAGGACTTATCCTCCTTCTTATCATCCAATTTTTCATTTTCGCCAGCACATTCGCTCAGATGATTATTTCTGCTCTACCCGATGCGGGAACAGCTGCAAATATTGCCACCTTGTTGTTTGCCATGACTTTGATCTTCAACGGAGTTTTCCAACCGCCTGATGCTCTACCCGGTTTCTGGATTTTCATGTATCGAATCTCGCCGTTGACGTGTAAGTTTTCACTCACTACTCTATTAGAGGATCTCTTGCTAAACACAATCTCAGATCTCATCTCATCAATAGCCTCAACCGGTCTGGCAGGGTATTTATCCTTCTCCTCTCTTCCTTTACCTGACTAACATCATTTTTAGGAAAAATATGCGTTGTTCTTCTGTTGAAGTAGCAATAATGCAACCACCAGCTAACACAACCTGCGGCACATATCTTCAACCCTACGCAGACTTCGCAAAAGGCTCAATTTACAATCCTGAGGCTTTCTCGGACTGCCAATACTGTCGTCTTCAAAACACGGATCAATATTTGGCAAGTGTGAACATCAAGTATTCGACCAGATGGAGAAATTACGGGATTGTATTTGCATTCATTGCGTTTAATATCTTCATGACTGTTGTGCTTTATTACATGCTCAGAGTGAGAAAACGGAGTGGGAAAGGCATTGGGGAGAGGATTGCGGAGTTGAGGCAAAAGTTTGGTAGGGGAAAGTTGCAGAGGAATGACAGTGGCGAAAAGAAGAATGATGGGCAACCTGAGGGTAATTGGATTTAATAGGTGACTGATACTTACCCTGGAAGATTCGAGGGCTCAGTGGGGTCAACGGGGTTTTGGTAGGATTAAGATTGGATGGGCTGAAGTTGTTTATTATGGTTTGGAAGGACATTAGAGGTATATATATTGTTTAGCGTTTTGATTGCGCACGTTAGTCTTTTTCTTCTTTCTCGGTAAAGACAAATACCAAAATTGCAAGTAGTCTTGTTCAGTTACTGCCTGGAGATTTCTCAAATGATATCTTCAAAGTCGAGCCTACATGCGATAAACTTTACACGAGTCGGGTTACTACATCTAGAGATACCTTCCTCCAGGCCACACACATGCACATATTCCCGTTTATTGGTTTCAGACGTCGCTTATCACAAGTGAACGGTCGAAGGAAACATGATCAAGGGGAGCTTTCGCAAAGGGAAGGGAAGACTCGCCTTTCATAACTCGCGCACAAGCACTGCGCGTGGAATGGGCGATTTCGACGACAAAACATCGGGTATACGGGTATACGAAGAAGTCGGGAACTGCGGGTACCATGAGTATCCCCCATTAGATCTCCATCTCTCGTATTTCTCGCAAGCATGCTCTGATTATGACCATGTGGCTGGATCATTGTGTCACCGTGAGCAAAGGGACGGCCAAGTCATTCCCGAGCACCGATGTGGGAGCCGACTTGGAGTCAAGGAACGGAACCAGCGACTTTGACCCCGATATACTAACGGGTGAATTGTCAGGCCGAGTTTTGGAGGTTCTTTCGGCTAAATTAGGTGTTAATAATCATCAAGTGGATGAAGTGGTTGGGGCTTGCTGAGCACACGTGCATATCTAAAGAGATCCTATCCCGGAAAGGTTGGATCTGCGATCTTGTTTTCGTCGTAGAGCTAATTTTGTTTATTTCATGTTCTTAAATTTTAGCAAGTAACTTCAAGGGTACGGTACCTGATATATTTCCTCACTGCGGGATGCCACGGATATACTTCTCGTTTTGTAGATATTACGAAGGTTTTGCCTATTGTAGGATATTTTTGCGTGAGCTACATGTAATAATCCTTGTATACTACGTGACCACTCTACTATAAGGTAAATTTATAAGTAGTATTTCTCAGTAGAGAATTATAAAAAGACAAGCTACCCTAATAAATCGCCCCAGAATTAGTTGATGTAGTATTGATTACGTATTATAGTATACTAGAGTAGTTATATATTATAGCTCGTCTAAACTAGACGAGAAGTATAGCCTACGCTACTGTAAATACTGCCTGATTTCTTTCTTTATATTTAGCTCAAGAGCCTATACAGATACAACATGGAGTATTTCTATGTTCCAAGGACCAGGAGAACAAAAAACATAGACAGTTTTAGGTGTTGTGAGTTGATCAGACTAAGATCAACTGGCTAGGACTGTGACTAAATCCATGGTATACTAAGGTCACGTGACGGGCCCCAAAGAGTAGAAAAGGGGTGGGGTAGAAGTTCAACATGGTATAGTAGGAAAACAAAGACACATCGCAAGTGAATCTTGTAATTGTTTTCATTAAGCGATGTTTGTAACAAGTGTCTTCTGGCCTTTTGTCCCCTATCCTGTTTCAAATCATTAGTGAAGGGGTGAAGGTCATTCAAGCTCAAGGCTGAAACTTTCACTAATAAAAGTTCAAGAAACTCATCACATCACAAAACAGCCCTACTTAGAGAAGTTCTGGTTAAAGTTCAATGGTGAAGGAGCTAGAGGGGGTATAGAGTAGTAACATACTCCCATCAAATTCACTTTTCATGTGAGCGATGTCTTACATTAATACAGTGAAAGTCAGCCTGTATGTTTCCTGTGATAGCAGAGCACTCTATGGCCTCAAAAACTGCAAGGCGCCTTATGTACAAGCTAAATATACGAATGCCAACAAGCTGCATCGTACTTCCACATCAACCAAATCTCATCAGCACCCATCAACTATTACCACCCAAAGTCAGGCACACCAATATTCGCCATGTCCACACAACAAATCAAAGAGGATCCTTACAAGACTCTTGAGGTATCTCGTTATGCCACCCAAGACCAAATAACTCAATCTTACAAACGTTTGGCACGTTTACGCCATCCTGATAAGCAACCAGGCAATCCTCAAGCCGCCACAGCAGCTTTTCAAGCGGTAATATCATCTCCCTAATGAGTTTCCAACTTAGTTTCGACTTGCTAATAGTTTTTTCATATGTAGTTAGGAGCAGCTTACGATGTTCTCAAAGATGCAAGTAAGCGGAGAGAATATGATCTTCAAATACCGCAGAATACGACCCGTTCACGCACACAAAATCCAACAACTGATTCTCGAAGAGCTACACCATCAACTTCCCAGTCCAGTCAACGGGGATATCCAAGAGCTACTCCTTCTGATTCGCAATACACTGAAGGTAGTTCCACGAGAACCGGTTCATATACTGACTACGCATTTGAAGAGCATATGAAAGTTGTTAGGGCAAATCTGCGTGACGGAGATGAGGTGCGACAGATCCGCCTTATTATGTTCAAACGTTCACAGACGTGGCAAGCGACAAAAACTGCTCATGACCTCATGGTTCCTCAAGTCAAGGAGAAGATTGCAAAATTCAAGGCAATAATCAAAAGTCGTCGAGCCGTTGGAGGGTCCTGCTTGGATATGGAAGACGAACTTAGAGTGTCGGAGTCTGAACTAACCATGGTCGAGGACTCATTTCCGGTGCAATGTCAAAACTTTGAGTACGATCAGAGTGTGGATCAGAGTAGAATCAGAGAAATTGAGGAGCGTATGCGCCAAAGAACGCGAAATGATCGGTGGGGCAGCTGAGGTAGCAAAGAGCCAGAAAGCTAGGTGTGAGAGACAATGTCAGGAACGTTTATGGCAGGATGGGAAGGGAAGAATCACGAGATGGTGAAGCTCTATGAGCTCTAGAGCAGTAAGCGGGCACGTTGTGATCTAGACACATGGTATTTCATAGTAATTAGATGTTACATTTCAACCTGACTTCTCCAAATAAAGACTGGATATAGCCTGGTGTCCAGTACCTTGTAATTATAAATACGTCCGCATAATTGCGTGTAGGGTCATTTTCCATCTTCCTGTTGTCGTAAGTCACCAAATACAAAATGCTTCAACAAAAAAGAGAGTCCCCAAAGTTCAAAGAACAACTTTCGTACTCATACCAAATCTCTCGCCTGCTATACACGCCCCTACTGAGCTTGAACGCAAACTGTATAGTCCTTCTCATTTGCGACTATCAGTCTGTTTTACTGATTTGAAGTAGTTTTCGACTTGAACCCTTGCAATTGTCAATCAATGCGAACCAGCAACATCATGATAGAACAAAGAACAAGGGATCTAAGAGGAGAGCTACCAGAACTTGATTGTCTAGCATCGTTGTCATTATTGCTCGATCGAAAATTTACATATTAATACTTTTATGTTCAATCGTCAGTCGGTACACGTCATATCAAAAGGAGGCTTATTGTTGGTTTTCTTTTGTATTGCTGGCTAGCTTCAAGAGCTTATAATTCGCCCACATCTAGTGGAAAGCGAAGTATAAGCACCCTCGGCCGTATTGAGCAGCGCGAAAGGAAGCAGCCATAAAACAAAAAGGGGGGAAAAGGGGAGAAAACCAAGAATAAGACGAAAAAGGAGACAAGGGAGGACTATCCTTGTAAACAACTGGCGAGTAATCCACCGCCTGATACCGATATCTACTGCCTGTCCTTCAAATATCCACCACCTGCCCTGCACACGTATCCACCTCTCTCACATTTGTGTAACAAGCGTGGGAAAACCTTGTAGGCCAAAACCACACCCAGAGAGCCCTCCTTGCCTGGCNTAGTCTATCCATCTCCCTGCCTAGCAAATATAGCCATGCCGACCTATATCTGCTATGCCGGCGCCAGTTCGAGTGCGTCGGTAGTTGAGGATCGAGCTTAAAAGGAGTGAATCGAGCGTTTGCTCTAGTACCACCACTATCCTAACACCCTTATATCGTACTTGTCAAATCGTAGGATTGTAGGAATCGTATCGAGGACCGAATAAAGAACACAAGAGCACAAAAGAGCTCACAAAAGTGTAGCTGACGATATGGTGGATATTGTGGTGGTGGTGGTGTTGAAGGCATGTGGCAGTAGTACGAGTAGGGTGGGATATATATCCCACCAGCTTACTAAGCCTTCATCCTCATTCACTATAAATCCTGCCTTATAACGTTATATTAAGAACCCGCTAAACTTTGAAATGGAACCTTAGGTAAGAACTGTTCTAATATATCTACCATTATTTTTATTAGTTAATAAATTAGATTTATTAACTAATTCGGTGCTAATATCGGCGTTTATAGGCTAGCTATTAGAGTTACTATTATTACTTATTTAGGTAAAAATAAAGCTATTACTACTTTATTTGTTTATATATATACCTACCCTTTTCTAGCCTTTTCTCTTACCCTAGGCCCTAGTTTAGTATTTAATCTATTCCTTTTTAAAGAAAGAGATTTCTTAATATCTAAACTCTCTATTCTACCCCTTACTCTACTTAATTAACGAATTATATCCTTCGTTTCTCTTGTAAATTACTCGTCTAACTCGTCCTATATAACTACTACTTTAGCCTCCTAAGCCTCGAGTATATACCGGGGGGCACGAGATAGTATTTCCGCTAGGGGGGGTACTAGAGGGGGTATTTTATTACTAATTACTTTCCCTATAGCTTATTATATACCTACTAACTTCCTACTATAAAACTAAGTAATAGTAGCCGGGAGAGTTATCTTCTTTTAGCTAATTAGTTCGTCTAGAATTCCGAAGGTTTCGCTATTTGTAATAGCTTTAAAATTAGAACCTTAGTAGGAGCCTTTAAGTTATCTATACGGATAGAGAAGTATATACGCGTAGCGTGCCTTTTTAATTACCCGGTAAGGTAATCTTAGTACTTTACTTATTAGTCTATTTTTAGTAGGAATAGCTAATATAATAATATCGCTAATAGTAAAAGGTAAAGCTATTCTACTCTTCTTAACTATTAGATCTACCTAGCCCTTATTATACTCTAGGACTCTTTTTAAGAGCGTAGAGAGTATAANGTAGTTAAAAGAGGCTCGGTATCTATATCCTAAATAGGGGTATTAATTACCTAGTTATAATTAGGGGTGTTCTTGTCTTATAGACTAGTTATATTATTAGGCTTTTGTTCGAACTATACCTTAAAGGGGGTAATATATACTAGGAGTATAGCCGGCCTAGTTATATTAATAATCTCGGCGATTTATAGTAAATACTTAACCTATTCCTTATACCTAGTTTCGCTAGTAATCGCGGTAAGTCGATTTTTAAATATCCGATTTATAGCTTCTATAGATCCTTAAGTCTAAGGGTAGTAGGAACGTCCTTATATAATAGGTATATACCGTCTATCTATAAGAGCTTAAACCTCTCCCTTAAATTCGGTGCTATTATTATAATATCTATATAAAAGTAGTAAGCGAGGTACGGGGTAGTATAGTAGGGTACGTAGTTATACTATACTTATAGCCGAATTAGTAGTCTATTTATACCTATCTACTTCTCTAGGATACGTATAACGGTTATACTCTTCTTATTCTCTATTAGTTCTAACTATATTATATAAGAAAAGTAATCCTTAAGCTAATAAATCTAATAATACCCTCTATTTATATTAGACCGAAAGTCTATAAGGTTAATATATAAGCGGTAACTAACTACCTTAAAAATAATAGGTATAATAGGTAGCTTTATTATAACCTTTACTAAGAGATTATAAATTATATATCTACTAAGTATAAAGGATATATCTTTAAACGTAATTCTATAGTATAATTTATATACTTTCTTATATATTTTATTAACTCCTAGTAGATAAGTTAGTAAATAATAATACTAAAATCTATAGGATAATATACTAAAATGCCCGAGTTTCCTATATATAATATAAATAAGATTAAAAGAGTCCTATATATATACCGCGTACTTAGTAAGGAATAAGTATTTACTAACTTTTTTAGCCTTTCGATAAACCTGGTTATCCTATATCTTAAAGTACTTTAAGGCTTAAGTATAAGTATTATAATCTACCGCTAGTTTAGTAGTATTATCTCCTTAAGCCTTTATAGTCCTATTACTTAGCTAGCAACAATAATTATCTTGTTTTTAACTATATAATATAGATCTGTTACCTAATCTCTCGAGATAATATTCGTACTCTTTACAAGTATTCGCGGGCTAGGATTCCTTTCTAGGAGCCTCGGGTAGTAGGGGTAATAGTAGGAACCGAGTACCTAAAGGGGTAAAAATAATAGGAACAACTATAGGTGCTATAGGTATAGCGGGTAGGGGTACCGGGGGTATATACTATAAGGCTAGTATAGCTAGTACAGCTGGTAGCGTATCTTAATTAGTTATAATATATAGTAAAGAAAGAGAAGCGAGTTTAGTTATTTAAATAAAAAAAGGTAGGAAATCGTCTAGTTTATATAAATAATTATTAATTTAAGTACAAGAGTAAGAAAGCTATAAAATCGTCTAATTATTAAAAGGGGAATGTAAAAGACTCTTAAAACTTAGAAAATAATAATTAGTAATTAATTTAATATCGTATATTAACTTTTATACTAATATATACGGTTAGGATATTAGGCTAATTAGATACGTTAATTATTAGCGATAGCTTTAAAAAATCGTTGGCGAATAAGACAGCTAGCTCGTAAACGCCGAATATTAGCGCCGAATTAGTTAATAAGTCGATATTATTAGTTAATAAATATAATGGTAGATACATCAGAACAGAACTTTAAGGGAAGTGCAGGTACAAAACTTTAGCTTCATGGTTTATCGGCTCAGCTATAGCGAAACGGACGAAGAGTGGGCAGCAAAGAAAGAAAGAATCGTTTAAGAGGTTGAAAAGGGTTGGGAGGGAGTTGTCGGCGCCGAAAGCGTGAGAAGAAAGGCAGTGCTACGATGGATCGACGGAAGAAAAGTGGAAATCGAGGAGGGTGACCTGGAAGGGGCCAGAAAGCATTTTAATTCGGCCACAATACCCGATTCTCCGAACCACATCCCAAGAGGTCTCACAACTAGAACTGCTCTAGCAGTAACTCCAGTTTCGCTAAAAAGCTTTGACTCTGGTTCAAAAATTACGACCCATTCAAATACCAAAGAGCTTCCAGGAGACTTCTGTCCTTTCATTCATGCCATTGGTCCGCAGTATGAACCGGAGAAGGGGCCATCGCAGCCCTCATCAGCAGCTCAAGGAAGACGTACTGAGCCCAGGCACGTGTACACTCAAGGCTACAAAGGATCTATTCTCTTACCTCTTCATATTATTTACACGGATCTCTACGCTCTGCGCTCTGGTTCCAGCCAGGTACCGATGGTTAATATGGAGGACATGTGGACGATTGCTACGAAGCATCCTTGGGGTCTTTATACCCGACCCAGAACGGGCGAAACAAGGAGAGAGTGGCGACAGATGAAGGAGTTTGCTGGCTTCGCTATCAAGTATGCTAAAGATTCAATTAGTGGAAATATTTCCAGCAATTTCTGAGGCAAGCGTCTCAATTGTATATTAAAAGGAGCAAATTGGATGGGTAGCAATAAAACACTTGCTGGAACTTGTCAGGTAAGCATATAAATATTGAGACCTCAACCTCGAGTCCTTACCAACAAAAACCAAATAACCTATCTTGATACACTCCCAACTCTTGAAATTTAAGAGCAAGGCTCTCTGTAGTTCTTGATTTTTACTGCTCACCACAATGTAGTCACAATAACTCTATTTTCTGAGATACAGTGCCTGATGAGTGTGGTCAAATTCACGACCTATTTTGTATTTTCCTCCACTTACACATCAACAATATCCAAAATTCTGCCCATGATAACAACACGTCATCTCAAAGTACAACATAAGCCCCTTTGTGGGGTACGTCGTGTACCATTTACCCCACATCCCAGTACTGTGGTTTCTGATCTCGGCTAAATCAACACATCTTTCACAGTCCGTCGGCTCATCGGGAACTCACATTGAAAAGAATGGGATTGGACCCAAATCCAAGGATTCTGGGTCTCATAAATATCACCTTCCGGTACTCGTGCTATAATGCATCGAATCGTGGTTGCGGATGGAAGCGCACCGTGTTACCAAAATCTACACCACCACTGGTGGAACAAGAACGTCCAGGGGGCTCGAACATATTAATCACAACGGACTCTGTCCCAAGTTTCGCGGTCATAAGACGTAAAGATATTGGCTTCCTGACTTCCTATTGGAATCAGACCCCTGAGTCCAATAATGCACATTCACAAGATAGTAGGAGAGTTCTTGAAGCCGAGGCTTTTCCATTTTCTGTCAGATTAGTGTGACGCTTGGCTATATAAGTATATATTGCCGTTTCCCTCGACTCAATTCCGCACAGCATTTTATCAAATTAAATTAATTATAATTAATTTTGTTGTCGAAGATCTAGCGGCTCATCGGTTTCATTTTAACAAACCAAGTCTGGAAATATGCTCTCAATTGTTATCGTTGCTGGGCTAGCCTCCCTGGCTTCAGCTCATGGCACTGTCAGCGGTATTGTAGCAGATGGAGTATAGTAAGTCTTCACGAAGCCATATAGTTTAACATGTCCGCTGACTTTGATCGGGCTAGCTTCACAGGCTACAACCCATCCTTCCAATATCAGTCACCGGCACCTATTACAGTTGGGTGGAAGATCCCCAAGGATCTCGATAACGGGTTTATAGCACCAGCTGCGTACGGTACTGGCGATATTATCTGCCACGTAGATGCAGGTACGGAATTTAATTATATGAAATGTCAATAAAGTTTAATAACAGGTTACAGGAAATGCACAAACAGCTGCACCTATCACTGCCGGCCGCAAAGTTAATCTACAATGGACTGTAAGTACCTCATGGGTCTTGTTCTCGACTTTGAGTATCGCTCTAGCGGTGTTAAATACTTCTTGCTCCGAATGATAAGACTCCCATATATTCTTAGCAAGGAGAATGCTAACCTCCATTCTTTCCACAGCCATGGCCAGATTCCCACAAAGGAGCCGTAATCGACTACCTGGCAAATTGCAACGGCCCCTGCGAAACCGTCGACAAATCCACTTTGAAATGGTTCAAAATCAGCGAGGCCGGCCTAATCAACAAAAGCGTTACCAACGGCTTCTGGGCCACCGATCAACTCATCGCGAACAATATGACATGGACAGTCACAATCCCCTCCTCCATCGCAACAGGCAACTACGTTCTCCGACATGAAATCATTAGTTTGCATTCTGCTGGGAACGCAGGTGGTGCGCAGAATTACCCACAATGCCTGAATCTGGCGGTCAAGAGTTCGGGTAGTGATAAACCAGCTGGAATTCCTGCGACGAGCTTCTACACTGCCAATGATCCGGGAATCAAATTTGATTTGTATTCGACACTTACGACTTATACTATTCCTGGGCCGGCGAAGTATACTGGTGCTGTTACGGTGTCTCAGACTATGCCGCCAAAACCTACTGCGAGCTCCACTGGGGTGTATACCGTGTTCTGATGGGATGGGTGATTTAAGAGGGAGTTGAATTATCTGATGAATATCTGTAAATTCTGATCTCACACGCGACCTATGGACTTCTTTTGAGGGTCTTTTGTACATACTTCCGCTATATACTCAAGTCTACAACAATACCAGTTCGGCTTTGCTCGTTGCTGAACATTCTCGGTTATATGTTTTCATTCGTATTTAGCCGAAACTCTATTTTACTCGGCTATAATGGCGACTTCTCACAGCTTAACACCGAAGCAGCATCAGATCGCGAGGCCACTAGGAATCAACTAAGTTTCTTTTCAAGAGAGGTCGGAGGAATAGATTTTGCTCCTTCTCCAATTTCTCCTCCAACCACTCACGTGACACACCCCAATTCCTCGGGCTAACTTTCCTCCCTGAACCCCAAGCGAGCCAATCAAAACCGAGAACCAAAAAGAGAATCATCTTACATATGTGGCCATACTCCGTAAGCCGCATAGACCCTGCATTCAAAAAATAGTCCGATGAAGATTTAGAATCCTACGAACACGACGCTGGTGACGAGAAAGATGTGGAGAGTATGCAATGCAGGCAGAACGTGATACGCCACAGGAAAGGCGGAAATATGGTCCGCGTTTATGCTTTTTTTACTTCGACACTTTCAGATTATCGTGAATAGTTTTGCATTTTGTACAAATTTGTGCTCCATGAACATGACTTCTTCACCACCTCAAGAAGTCTTAGCGATAGATACAGGTGCTGAAGGGGATGAAGAAGCGTTCGCGTTACCGACGACCTCGGCCTTGCAATTCGGGCATCATAAGCTCGAGGTTTGTTATCTTTGATTCATGACACAATTCGACAATCCGGTCTGATATTGTCGTTCCCAGATTGACGATGACGCTGGTAAAGTGGACGGTGAAATCGAAGTTGCACTGTACGTTGATTCGCTTTTCTATGGCAATATTTACATCACTTTTGCGCATATATCGAAACCATTCGGCGCAAGATAAGTCAGAGCTAAAAGCGTGTGTTCGCAGATCCGACACCGCATCCGTATTTTCAAGTTTGTACGATAGTGTCGAAGAAAATGGCAGGACTTATCATAAGTATAAGGAAGGAAGTATCTAATTTCTCCTCTCGACTCCTTTCTTCGCAATGTCTGTAATTCATTAACCTAATCAACCCCAGAATATTTCCTGCCAAACGACGAGGTATGGCTTTCCTCTAGTCCCCTTTCAATCTCCCCATGTCGATGAATTTCATTGTTAAATATTTCTCGTAGCTTGAACAAAATAGATTAGGTACATCCCATCACAAATTTTCCTCAACATGAAAACAAAATTGACATCTCCTCAGATCTCCAACACGAGCTCTGCAAAATGTCCTTGCACAGACGTCTCCATCTCGCGCCTCTGAAAGAAGAAAGCCTACAACACGCCCTGGATTTTGGAACTGGAACCGGAATCTGGGCCATGGAATTTGGTACGCCTTATACCATAGCCCAGCCATGCGTTCCTTGAGATCTTAGACATAAATAAGGTTGAGGTTATTGACAAATGAGTAGCGCAGAAATACCCAATTTGCAAAGTGATAGGAAATGACTTATCACCTATACAACCAGAATTGTAAGTCGTGAATGGATGCCTATGACAATGGGAAGGGGTGAAGTAAATTAGAGAGAATCACTGACGAAAATAGCGTACCCCAGAATCTGAAATTTGAGGTTGACGATGTCGAAGATAAATGGGTGTACTCCCATAAATTCGATTTCATCCACGGACGATTAAGTAGGCTCCTTCCTTCTCCCATCTATCTTCTCCCGAAAGACTTCAAGCGAGGGAAATGGGTGCGTGGTTTCGCAGGGATATGGAGGTTGGTGTTGAGGGGATACTTATGGGGCTTTTTACTAGGGATCTTGGGATGGGGAGGGATGAGGTGGGGATTTTGGTGGAGGAGTTGAAGAGGGAGATTCGGGATGATGGGTTACTTGCTTTTCAGCCTTTGTGAGTTTGAGTCTCCTTTTGATGTCACGGTTTGGGGGTTTTGAAAATGGTTTTGGAATTGGTTTGGGAGTAAGGTAGACTATGGATTGTGCTGATGGTGGCGTTTAGTCATGTTGTTTATGGACGGAAGCCGAGAGAGGGCGAGGTTTCTGCTGTTTGAGGGTAACAGATGTCGAGAAGCAAGAGGATAGAGATATAAAAATAGAAGAAGACAAATACTATAGTAGACCAATAAGTGCGGAATGAATGAAAATCTCGCAACTTCGATTGACCTTGAAAACAGAAGGAGATACTGAAAACAGCTGATCACAGATCCAATGAATTAAGATCATGCGTATTCGCAAACTCGGTAAATCTATGAAATACCCCTAACGCAATCAGGGAAACGCTTCCTCTCTTAGCCGCAACACAGCTTTGGATTTGAATTTGCTCAGCAAAAAAAGGCAAGCTATGAGACAAATGATAGCATGTGAGGAGTCGACAACTACAGCTACCACTTATGATACAGTCTCACGTACCAGATACACCAAAGACTTGCCTAAATAGTGCGCATGATAATAAGAACAAGTCTTCATCCAAACCAACAAATCCAGCGAGGAGAAACGTTATTACTATGTACATACCTCACTTCAAATAATATTGTCCAAAAGGACTTGCACAACTGAATTGATCATATAAATAATTTAGTAATTATTACTTTTGTCTTCTTGTTAAACTAGGTATACCAAAACATGTAATTGACTTATACTAGACGTATAGTGGAATTATCTTTTATCATGTGTAAAGGGTATTAACTAAGTCTTTCGCTTGAAATGAGCTACTCGCAGCAAGACATCCGCTCAATACTCGAGCATCCCAAAGCTCGTTGCCCTAGCTCAGAGACAAGACGGGCGATCAACAACTCGACCATACAATTGGTATGATCCCTTTCCTCGATTAAACGCTTAAGCCCAGCTTAATCCAAGGCAAGTTCACAAAAGAAAAAAAGGTGTTTCGCGATTGAGAGCCTGCAACCTGCATAAGTATTGAAGTCTTGAAGTCTTGTCTCAAGCTTTAACCGAGCCATACCCTCAATCACCGTTTAAGCTTCAAAACAAGGAAGTGGCAATACGCGCTACACTTGTCGATTTATGAAGCGCCAGTTCAGGTAACATATAGCGCTTGAGGTGGGTGCGATAGAGTAGTAGCACCTACTCTGCTCAAGGGCTATTTGACCCTACTCATGTACTACTTGAGTAATTGAATCCACTATTCTACTCCAGAGTCTACTTACTCTACTCCTCTTACAACAACCCAAGTAATATCTAAGTAACCAAATATTTTGGTCGAACGCTGGTAAGATATGCGATTATTTCTCTGTATACCTGGTATAGAATAATATCATTCCAAAAGTCTCGTATAACCAAGATACTTATATAAAGTTATGAAAACAACTTCGCATAAACTTTTCTGTCCACTTCTTGATCAACTATGTATACCAAGACAAATAACTTAGTTTCACTATACCTTTGGAATAATATTGTTTTAAATAGTGAATATAGTGTACAGAGTAATGACAAGTTCTTAGTGAAGAAGTGCAAAATCAAGAAGGGGGTGAATTCAGAAGTTTGCGTCCCCAGGCAACAATCGGCCTCCTCATTGACCAATCGGACAAGGACGCAGCGAACGCGCAAAGCAACAACAACAAATTCACCCAGACAAAGTTAGCTTCTGGAAGGCGAGTAATTTCCGCACCTGCCTATACGTTCATCCTAGGCCATATACTCCGCGGATATACCTTCCCAATATATCTATCCTCTCCCAACTCTACGCAACGCACTTCTCACACACCCACCACCACTACCACCGCCACCCAATACACCAGTCGCACCTTCCGCCAGAGTTACACCTACTGAACCACAATGCCACACGCGCGCAGCGGTCCTAGGCACCATTGCCCAGGACTTACTGGGAAGGTTGATAACTATCCAGGGAACTGTAGACACAACGGGCTCTGGTGTGAGACGCATGAGAACTACTGTCCCCGCCACGACTGGTCTCATATGAAGAAGTGGCCATGTCCAGCTTGTGAGAAGGAATTACGGTAAGTTCATCGCTCTTGTATTGAAAGATATAGAATGCTAACAGATTATAGTATGAATGATAGACGAAAGGATAAGGACAGGAAGCGCGATGATGGGGATGGGGATGGAGATGGAGACAGAAAGAACAATCCCAAGCCTGTCAATGCTAAGAACAGGAAGCAAATTGCCAAAGCTGCAAGACAGGATAAGCAGGCTGGGAATAAGAAGCCGAAGACGAAGAATAAGAATAAGACGAAGGACGGAAGTAAGAATGGTACTGGAAATTCCCAAGTCAAAGTTACCACCAGAGACGACGTTACCGAATCCGATTCCGATTCCTTGAAGCCATTGTTGAACTCCCTAGTCGAACTGACATTGCCAAATTCCCAAAATTCAACCAGCAGGCCCAGGGCAACTGGGGAAAGTCGGTCTAGGTCTAGGCACCATGTTTCTGTTTCTGTCTGAGAATCTTCGCTATTTGGTCATGCTATCTCCTTCATCTGACACTTGTCGACCAAAGGAATTCTGGTGCTTGTATTCTTGAGAGATAGACGGGGCACTCAGAAGGTTTGTCAGCTGAGCTACAGATCTTCACACTCGACGGGGGTGATTTTTCTTTTGTTTTTTGAGATTCGGGTGATATGATTCATACGATATTGAGGGATACCCGGATAGGGGTTGGACTTTACTGTGTGACCACGGCACAGGGCTTTCTGTTCATTTACATTTCGGAGTTCAGGTAAAAAAAAGTCTGGGGAGATTGTTGTTCTTGTATTTGGGGATTTGTACGAACTGATTTCGAGATTCTAGACTGAAGATTCTAGAGGGACAGCAGTACATAGAAAACAATGGTATGCTATGTTTGTGACTAGAAACTAGAGTGATACTGAACAAGCGTAAAAGATCCGACATTTAATCGATGGTTATATTAAGCGTTTTAATGACCCAGTTGTAAATTATAGAGGTAAATGTGTAAAAAGGAGGAAGTGATGAGCGAAGCGACGTCCCTTTAAACGCCCCGGTTAAACCCCGGCTCTGCACACATAAGGCGGCAACCCCACCACCACGACATCATATCCTCTCAACTCCTCAAGCTCTCAAGCTCTCAAGCTCCAAACAACCATCCCAAACCACAACCATGCCCGTACGTCCCATACCATTTCCCCATTTCCCTCACATTCTCTCCCCTCTAACACAAACCCGCCCAGGCCTACAACTCAATCTTCAACGACGAGCCGCCCCAAAACATCCAACTAATCGGCAACTTCCCCCTTCTGCCCCTACGCACACGCACCAGGGGACCCGCCTACACACTCCCTTTGGACCCGTCTCTCGCACCCCATCTCTCGCCCGAGCCGGATTCCGAAAGCTACGATGCGCTCGATGAGGTGCTAGGGCTCTTCCGTGCGAACACGTTCTTTAGGAACTTTGAGATCCAGGGGCCGGCGGATAGGCTGTTGATTTATGGTATCTTGTGGGTTAGTGAGTGTCTGGGGAAGATAAAACCTACGTACTCGCCTAGGTAAGAGGAATTCTATTTCGTCTGGGAAGGAGGCTGTGGATTAGTTGGAGACGCCGATGTTGAGCGGCATGGAGGTTGGCAAGATGGGAGTCTTTTAGAAGATGGATGGATGGGAAGGAGAATTACAAGCTCCCTGAACACCTGTTTCAAAACTATACACACCGCAACATATACAGCTAACACATCCATACAGAGAAGCCCAAAAAGAAGTCCAAAACATAGCACTAGACACCAACTTCTCCATCCCAGGCGACCCAGGATTCCCACTTAACCAAGTATGTCTCTTTCTCTCTCTTCTCCCTTCCCCCTTCCTCCAGACCCTTCACCTCCCCCTTCGCAGTATATGCTAACCAAGTCCCCTCCCAGATGTTCCAACCCCCTGCCTCCCGTCAAGAAGCCGAAGTCCTGCGCCAATACCTCTCCCAAGTGCGTCAAGAACTGGCCTCCAGATTACTGGCAAGAATATACGAGGACGGGAGTGACAAACCTAGTAAATGGTGGTTGAGCTTTACGAAGAGGAAGTTTATGGGGAAGAGCTTGAGTTAGGGCGGTACCGAAGTGAATGGGAACGTCACAGCTTGAGGATGGTGAATTGACTGGGGAGGGGATGATGTTCATGGGGGGGCTCCTAGGCGTGGAGGGGTTGAAGAACGATGAAGTGGAACTGGTGGGTATGAGGGGAATGAAAAGGCCAAGGTTTGGTGGATGATGAAAAGAAGATGTGAAGGGACTTTGACTCGAGAGGGAGGGGTCAAAGAAATGATATTACGAATGGATTGATTGTTATACTCAGTATCCAGATTCTCTCAACTGATTACTAACTACGATAAACTCATTTCCACATCCGCATTACTATCACCAACAGCTCCCTCAGCCTGCGTATTTTCTCCCATCAAAGTAAGCTTGATTTCTTCCTCAACACTAAGATGAATCTTCTTCTCCGTCGGCTCACTTTTCCCCCTCTCCCCACCAGGCGTGACAACCTCCTCAACCTTCCTCTTCTTCCCGAACTTCCCTCGGGCCTCCACCCGTCCCCTCGCAGGCACAACCCTAACAGCCGAAAAAAGATACCCCTCCGCACCCCCCTTCGCCGTCATAAGCGGATGCGTCCTCCCAGGTAAAACCTGCCAACTCCTTACCCTAGCACTCTGCACCGTAGCATTAAGTAACAACGTAGGATTGAGCGGGAAATCCTCATCCCCTTTCCAATTATCTCTTTCTTCGTCAGTGGATAGGGAAGCAAAGGATTCAGGTGGTGCGGTGATGAATGCTGTTCGTCGGGCTGTGGAGTAGTGGTCGCAGAGTTGCACGAGGGGTTCGATGGTGGGGCTGTAGATTGAGATGTTGGCTCCACCGCGTAAGAGGGGGATAGTATGCCGTATGATAGAGACTGGGTCCATTTGGGAGGCTACGACCAAACCGGAGAAACCTCCTGAGAGGGTAGTGTCGACGATGTTTGTTGTTCGTTTCCAGCGCCGGAGTTTGCGGTAGTAAGTTCCTCTTTTTCCGGGCTTTAGCGAACTGAGGACTTCTTCTGAAAGGGGTTCTGTGGGCGTGCTGTATGTGGTATCTTTTTCGGGGGAGATGAGTTGGAGCCAGGAGAGGGGATGGAGATGGGTTCCTAGAGGGTGATTAGGACATGGTGGATTGGCTACTGTCGGGTCGTATTGAAAGTATCTTAGTAGACTGAGATTGGGTTGGGCGTTGTTGTGGATCATTGTTAGGGTATTTGAAGTTGCGAGTGCTGGTTCGTCTCTGTGGTGAGCCTTCTCTGTCGAAGGCTCTGTCTCTCCTTCCAGTGGATATAATATCCCCATTCTTTCTGCCATTGCTGCTACCAGTAATCCTCCCGTTTCATCGACTATTAACCATTTTCCGCCTTCAACGTCCGGTAATGACTCGGAGAAATGCACATTTGCCCAACTCCCCGTCAGAGCCAGCATCTCCGATCTCATTTCCATGATTTTTCCAGCATCCCTCTCATTCATGTACCAATTCGTCAGCAGCTCGACATCGAGCGGTAATACCGTGAATCTCCGTAAATACTTCTTGGTCTTCAACAACTTATACTTCGCCAGCGAGAAAGCAGTTTTCTGATCAATAGCCGTATGGCTAAGCATCAACTTGGCAATCAAATCATGTCCTGCCCCCGTTCCCTCCCGTTTCAAGATCTCAATCTCAGCCATGGTCAGCGTTTGACTCGCCGCATCATCGATAGTCTCGCGATTCGATCGCATGATAACCTCTCCGTTCTCTCCTACTAACTCGTACTCTACCCCGTCACCTCCAAGCACAACTTTATCATCCGAACTCTTTGGATTTGCAGCTTCCTCTTCTTCGCGAATCGTATCGGCGTGCAGTTCTGCGGCTGGGACTATACGTAACCCCGCTGCTTTCTGGCCGGCTTTTGCGTCGAGGAGTTCATAGGTTAGGTTATAAGGTCTTCCAAGGAGATCATTACTCGAAAATGATCCATATTTTCCTAGCGATATTACTCTGTAGCTTGGTTAGCTCTGGAACTGGTTTGTATGTGAGGATGCTCACTTCTGTGATTAGCACTCACGTATTTGGGGCTATCTGAACGACTTTCAGCGTATCGGAGGGTAGTCGAAACGCGACCCAGGAATCGGGTTGGACTAGAGAGTGAAAATCCATTATCGGTGTTGGATTGATAGAGAATTGAGTCTTGTTACGAGGTTTGCATGATGTAAGAGACAGCCTTGTGTGGTGGAGAAGTTATTTTTTCTTTCCCCGCCAAAGTTGAGGTTTGCGCTCAGCCTCGGGCTTTTGCCAAGTGCGCAGTTGGGCTGCCGTAGCGTCCTTGGCATCTTCACCCACGTTTAATCACGTGACAAAGTACGGTACCTATCTTGATGTCGTCGCAATAGTATAAAATTCTTAAAAGCCAACTTCCTGTCACGAACATGGTCATTCTTATAGTACAGGTGGCCCGGTGGTAAAGCACAAGTGTTCCAGCTAAAGAAATCAGTTCGCCTGGTTTGACTGGCGCTCCCAAACCTACTGGTGCGGGAGTTAGATCTTTTGTCATTTTAATAATCTCTTTTCGACTTTTATCTCGCATGCCTCATTTTGATCTTTTTCTTTTTTGGATCAAAAATCTGTGTGTCATATACGTGCAATTTCGGGAGTTTGATGTCTTGTAAGTTAAGCGAGGGGGTGAGTGAATATGAGAATCCCGTTTTGATTTAGACCTCCCTCACCACCCCTCCACGGCCCCGCTTTACACCATTTCACAATTGTTTTACACTATATATTGTGTATACATTGTGGCTCTCCTGGAATTCTAAATGTCGTATTATACTACCGCTAAAACTGTAATCGAGTTAATTTTAACCACTGTTTTCACCTCCTGCTCTTGTTGAAATTTGGAAATGATGTGTTACCTTGTTTGAGCTGGAAATTTAACGTGAGTAAGAAGTTGATTCAAATTGCTTCCATTTTCCAGTTCAAGAGATATCTTAGCGGCTGCATTCAATCTTTTCTCTGAGGATCCGAGCCCAAGTCTTAAGCCCCGATTTTGTTACGGCCATGAGTTTCCTTTTCACCTTGAAAATCCTTCAACCTGTTCATTTTAGCTTCTACTGTTTGTTAACTGCTACTTTGTTAAGATTACGGCCAAGAGCGCTAACATCCTTGATTTGATTTTGGGATTGATAGAATTCGACTTCGGATATAAGTCGTATGTATTTTCAAACCTCGTAGTTATCCCAGTCACATACAACCAACCCCCCTTCGAACCATTGATACCGCATAGAACTCTAACAAGGTTCTTGTACGAACTCTTCAATAGAGTTTGCAGGAGCAAGAAAGGCAAGAAAAGTATATGAACAAATATAGTCCAACGCTTGTAGCGTGTTGGTCATTGGTTTCAGGTACGGTATAGTACACTTATTCGACGATTGTACAACACTTAAATATTGAACAAGACTTTACCAAAACGATGGCCTAACAGTGAAAATGGTGAAAGATGAAAGAGGAACGACAGATTCCATTACAGCAGAATTTGATACAGTATTGGTAAAAGATATCTCAAACGGCTTCGTATGCATGAGAATTTGTGCTACGTCGTCATTCTCAAAATACAAAATAAAGGTTTAGATGTAACACCAGGCGACGACCTCATTCGACAGTAACAAAGTGTTTGACAGCAAACCCTTTTGTCAAATCAAACCCAACGAAGTGTTTGGTCTTCTGAGAAATCCAGGCAGTTTCCGCAAGCAAACTCAACGTAGAAGGGGAAACGAATACCAGAAGAAGTTTTGCAAGCCTTTCTTTTGTTACCTTGTTCTTCCGCCATCTTTTTTGTAACACGAATTCCTCCTTGGGAAACTATGTCGAGTATCAACCTATCATGGCCTTGAAGCCTGATAATTAGCTCACCTTTGGCTTCACATCTATGACTAGACCCTAGTCTGGCAATAAAAACAACAAAAGTTGTTTCTTTTGATATGTGCTACCGAAGACAATTCAATGTAGACGAGGAACAGCACCCAATATTCTGTCCGAGCAGGTATAGAGCTTTAGACCGCTTCTATATTAAACTACCCATAATTCATGTGATATGAGAAGCTGTAAGCTGAAAACTTGGGGAAAGGCAGTGAGTCGCTCGTAGGTAATTGACTGCTTCTTGTATTAAGCAACATTCTGATACAAAACGCAGCATTTAGCGAAGACATATCTGCTACTTCAACCAAGAAATTTTCCAGGTCTTACTGCTGGTGAATGTTCTAATACTATTATCCATACGAGGTACCGCAGACCGATCGATCGCTAATTTACCAGATATGCTTGGGAAAAACCATACAGTTCAAACGATTCTGAAGATACAATTCCATTTCTCGACGAGATCATTAGAATCTTTATTAGGATCTATGGAACTCCGGTGGGCATATATGACGACCCTGGACCCCATTTTGGGGAGGCCGGAGGTGTGAACGTGCAAATCGGATCTGACAGCAACAAATTATTCGACAGCAAGTATGTCTATTAAATCTACTTCTTATTAGCTACCAGAAATCCGAAAAGAAGCCTCACTTTTAGTTCAGTTTGTAAGTGTAGAATGACATCCTACTAATCTCCGAAAGGTATGCCTTTTTGTACAGTAACCACAATCCTGCTCAGCCAATTGCCCCCTTTGTAATTTCGAGCTGGCTGCTGGGGAAGAATAACTCCGATTCTTAGAACTTTATAGACTTGTTCAGATTCGTTCAAACCAGTGAGGAACAGGGTTCAATGGAATACCAGAGGGGGGGTCACTTTAGAATTTATTATAGCGGTAGATTTACACTAAAGAATTAGTCTTAAGGTAGCACCTTCATATCTGGAAAGGACCTTTTAAGCAAGTAATAATCCGAGGGGGCTTGCTTTGAGAGGTGTGTCCTGAGATGATGGCAATAAACTTCTTGCACTGCAAGCCTCACCTGGGGGTTATATCCTTTGAGTTCGGGAGTTTGAGATGTAGATATACGGGATCAGCGGATTGGAATCATTCGATTCAATTGAATGGGTCTAAGTATGGTGTCCGTGGGATGACTATGTGAACCAGTCGTAATGTATCTGGGGTAGTAATAAAAGCTTATGACTATATGTAGGACATTTTGCTCCTACTTTCACCACCCGACCGCTCCTTGTACTTTTTCAGAGCTACATTTACGCCTACCAAACATCAAACGCCAACTCACAAGTATTCTGTCCGACCGCGTCATTTACCGAAATCCCGGCCAACCTGGATTATGCTTTCTCACCCCCCTTAATCCTAATACGTATTCGCAATTCATTACTCTGAAGATCAATACCAATTCCCTGATCAAGGAGCAGTTATGGGCCAAGTACTACATGAATGCGAATTTCTCATTCGACAGCAACAAAGTATTCGACAGCAAGAAATTCCATATAAAAACCCTGTTGATTTTACACAGACTTGACTTTTCACCGCCAGGTACTTGTAAGTGATTCGTCAGATGAGAATGAAGTGATATTAATTAAGCTCACTGCTAGGATCATGTCCAGAAAGCTATGACTTCGGAATCATTAATTCTCCTGGACGCTTTCTTATTGTATATGACCGGACATCCGGGAGGGCTGATAGGTATTTAAAAACAAACTTAGATCAAACGATTAGGCGTGATCCTTGAGTAGAAACAAATAAGATTACTCTTCAAACACCTTTTCAGTTTCATACCGCTCATCGATATCCCACAGAAGAAGCTCCTATAAAACTCCTCCCTATGTGAGTTGCAAAGAACTCTGTCAAGTTCTTATTATCTCACCATACAGAGGAGGACCTGATACTATTTTATAAATTAAATGGCATCCCACCTCCATACCCCCTCCAGATCAACAAGCAATGGTATGGACCTTCTCCGCAATCAATCTCACGTTAAAAAAAGCCTCACTCAAACTTCAACTTCACCCTGTATCTCCTCCCAAACGAATCTCACAAAGAACAAGACTCCATCGCGCATCAACTGTACAATCCCCAATAAATCGAATCTCTTCCCCCGTTCGACAGCACATTTCAAACCGACAGCAACTAACTTCCCCATTCCAGCCAGGTGCAAGTTCGGTCAGTAGAAACAAAAACATGGTCACGCCACAAATCTCCTAAATCCAAATTGTACTTGTCTATCCCAGCTTCATACCCTTGTTCCCTCGTTCCCTCGTAGTACGAGGCGCGCCGCACAATGAGCATATGGCTGTGTAGTAAGACTACACTTACTACCGTAGCGTAGGGGGCAATTTTAATAGCGCTGGTAACGGCTGTGAATCATTGTCAGTACGTGATGAAATGTAGACACGTATCTTCTCCCTAGACCTGGATGCAAGTATAGATTTATACAAGAATAAAAACGGTTCAGAAACCTACGGAATCCTTGGGTAACAAATTTGACATGACAGTTCGATTTGAGATTCAACATTGATCCTAGGCTTTGGAGTTCACATCCTACCAGATTGCATAAGCTGAGGTGAAAGAACTGCTCTTCCAAATATTTATCTATCTTATGATCCCAAATATTTGACGCAACGGTTCTACGATATTGTCTGTAATCTATAAAGCTCGTTTTGTCGACTTAGGTAATACTACTTGATAAATGATGATGGTTATAGAATATGATTCATCAAGCATCGTTCTATTTGCGGTCTCGCGTTATTGAAGTTACCCACACTCACTTACCCATAATTTCCATACCCCTCACACTCTTCTATGCACCATTCTAAAACGGTAGATACTAGTAAGCTTCTATATAAAACATCGCCTAGTACAATATATTCCGTTTCAAATTAACATTATAACTATATACATAAGCGCCCGCGGCCCGTCTGTCGCCCTCGGCTTCCGTTTCAATACACAGAGACTAGGTAGATTAAGCGAGGATTACTTGTACATACAGTATTCATTGGTGTATACATCGCTAAGTAGCTAAAAATGCAAATCATGATAGGGATACTTGATTGTTTTTTTAAGAGAGGGCATATATATACACTGAGAAAAGGTAATATGCTAGAATTCTTAGAACATCTCGTTTAATGAAGTTACAGGAGGATTTCATATCAACAGTATAATTACCATAACATCTAATAATTAGCTCCCTCTTGATCCATCTTCAAACCTAAAACTGGCCCTTATATACCCATCTCATTTCACCATAGCTAACTGTGATTCCAAATCCACACGTCGCGGAATTTACCCCTGTGTAAGGAAAGCTAAAAAGGGGTATTTGATATCCAAGGGGAGAGTCGTGTGGTGAAGTGCTGTCTTCGCTTGACTTGACTTGACGTGACTGAAAAGGTTGACTCACAATGAAGAAGAACCTGATGATTGAGTTTACTACAGATATCGAGGAGTTATTCGCGACCTTGGGTTTTGCGGATGTTTATCAGAGGTGGGTAAGTGAAGGAATCCAAGGAGTCAGACAATAGCAATCCCAATCCCAATCACAATCACACTCACAATCACACTCACAATCAGAGATCAAACCATCGTATTTCCCATCCCATCTTCCAACCATGATATACACCACAACCCCAACATCCCACGACTCAAACACCTCAATCTTGATCTCAAATCCATCATCCAACCATCCGCTCATCCATCCATCCACTCATTTAAACAAATCCAAAAAAGTCCCAAGCCAACAAGCCAGCAAACCCCCAAAAACCCACACCCAACCTCTCAATATCCTATCCCCCCTCCCCTCAATAGATAAAACCACAACACCCCCCCAAAAAAGAAAGAAACAAACACCAACCATGACCCACCAAAACCACTACACCCACACCTGCGGCCACACAGCCTACGGTCCCATCCTTCCCCTCCGCTACTCCCCTCCCACACAACCCACTCCCTACCCCTCCCACCATCACCATCACAAAACCCCCATCACCCTCCCCATCCCCTGTCCCTTCTGCGAAGTCCAATCTCAACACCAAAACCAAGTCCAAAACCAGAATCAAGCAAGAGACCGGTCCAGCTCCAGTCCACAAACGACACAAAATCCAACGACAAATATGATAAACTCCACGCCACCCGGCTCAGGCTTACTTTGTATCCTGTTGCCTTATTGTTATTTATCTCTGGATATCAATCCGATAAATGATTCAGGATACAGACACAGACACGGAACCCCAACACCATCCTGGACATGGAAATGGAAATGGACATATAAATGGCACCCCCTAACCACAATCCACCATCAAGACCTTACACCAGGACATTGGGATATATCTTCTTACCTCCCTCCTACCTTTCCCACGCCCTTCCTCACACCCACACCTTATCCTTACCCTCATCCTTATCCTTACCCTCATCCATACCCCTACCCTCATCCTCCCCCCTCTCCTTACCCTCATCCTTCCCCCTACCCTTACAACCCTTCCCCCTCTCCTTCCCCCTTTCCTTACAACCCTTACAACCCATACACATACACACCCCCAGACCTAGCATACATCCCCCGACCCTGTGGCTTTGTATATCTTCTACCTCCATCCCCATCCCCAACACCCAGCCCTAATCCCGAGATCGAGACAACCAGAGGCCCAATAACGAAAGTACAAACCCGTTTCAAAGAGCGTATTAAGATGCGGGAGTTAGTTAGTGGAAAGATGGTAAGGGGGAGGATGGTGGGGTTGGGAAGTCAGTTGTGTGCGGCGGTTGCTTCGGGGGTNNGATGAAAGAAGTGAGGACAGTGGGAGGAGATAAGATGAAGGGGTATTGTGGACGGGCGAGGTCCTGCTTTCGAGGGATAGTGATAGGGAGAGTGATTTCGCAAGGATTAAATTGAATAATAGGGAAGCAGAAGAACAAGATAATGCGAAATCTTCGCTTGCGTCTAAATGAATAAAGACTGAGACGAGAAGAAGAGAGAGAAGATTGTGATCCGGTGAGTACTGACTCACTCGGATTCTCTCGACACTCGTGACTCACTTGAGGAACAAAAAATACGAATAACAGTAAAGAAAAATATATTACTCATCCTTTTCTTTACACAGTCTAGTCCCCTTGCGATTTTAAGAGTTTCAGTTGATACATAAAAAAGGGAATTTTGGTTCGACTTGATCGGGTATGATCAGGAACACTCTTTGACTAGACTACATATTCACAAACAACCCTCTCTACTCTTCCGAAGCAGCGGCACCGGTAATAATTTCAACCAATTCTCCAGTAATGACGGCTTGACGAGTTCGGTTGAAGAGAATTTGGTATTTGGTGATCATGTCACCAGCGTTCTTGGAAGCGTTCTGATTTTTTGTCAGTGTTGAATTATGTGTTAATCAAGAGAAATACTCACATCCATGGCATTACGACGAGCAGATTGCTCACAGGCGTGTCCCTCAGCAAGAGCCCAGTACAAAGAGTTAGAAAGAGCGTATTCTCGGAGGTTTCCAAGAGTTTCATCCTCAATCTCGAAAGCGGAAAAGTTAGCTGTTTTTATGGTTAGCTTGGAGCTTGTACATCTATTTTCGGGAACATACGGGAGTTGGCAATGGCCTCTTCCGAGAACGCCTCAATTGGAGTGGCCTCGTAACTGGTGGCATTGATAAACTTGTTGTAAACGATCTGAATTGAAGCGTAGTCCGTTGGCAACAGGGAGATTTGGTCTGCAATTGCTTGAGCATCGGCAAAAGTTGGGATATCCTTTCCAAGACCAGCAAAGTTCAACACAATGTTCCTGCCGTTTGATCTGCTCAATTGAGCTTTGCACTTCTCTCCGAGAACCACAATATCTGCGTCTGGCTTCTCGAGAAGCATTCTGCGGACCTGCTTGGACATTCCGGAGTGAATACCACCACAAAGACCCTTGTCGGAACTTGCGACCACAATCAAGGTCTTCTTGTTCTCCCCTTCCAAAGCCTTGGTCTCCGCATTGTCGAAAACGGTGTTGGAGGTTTGACCGTATTGTCGGGAGCTGGTCATAGCACGTTGGGCACGGGTAAGCTTGGTTGAAGCGACAATCTTCATGGTGTTGGTAATCTTCTCGATATTTCGAATCGACTTCAATCGGTCCTCGATTTCACGGAGGGTCGCGAAGTTGGCGGCATTTGGAGCGATGGGTCTGCCATTAAACGGTATTAGCTTTCCATCATCAATTTTCTCTGGCGACCTCGAGCTTCCACGAAGCTTCGTCTGCTCCGTCAACGCCCGTATATCCATTCATCAAAAGTCCTTACCGGGTAGCCACCGTGGCGCCAGCTCTCAAAGCCGGTCTGGCAGCTCTTGAAAGCATTTTGTCGAGAAGGAGGGAAATTATCGAGGGTGTGAATAGGAATCCTCAATTGACCGCGGTTGAGGTTGTTGCTCAATTGATGCTTCTGGGTGGTGAACTTGGATTCATACGTTGGAGGGTTGAAAGGCTTCGCAGTAGAACCTAATGGCCTGAGGCAGCGACTGTGAATAGTAGTAGAAGAGTGGCACTGAGTGGACACTGAAAAAGTCGGTTGCCAGGATCGCATAGAGGCTGGAGCAAGCTGACAGTACCTAAAGCTTAAGGCTTGGCAAACTAGGGCCCAGTCAGTCTGTCGCATAGAGCACAGCAGGCCAGCTGTAAGTACCTACCAAGCAGCACCAAGCACCAAGCACCAAGTACCTCGCTAGGTAGTCGCAACGCAACCTTTTCCAAGTAAGGACGGTACAGTACCGACACTAAAACCTCTCTGCCTGTCTCTACCTTCTACCCTTTCTGACTTTTTCCAAACTCCCTATGCATGGTCGGCTCACGACTACTGTCACGAATACCACTCCTTCTGCAACCATTGCCACGACCTTCTCCAATCCACCAATTTTTGCTGTGCTCATCAACTCTACGCGCTCAGAGGCAGGTTGCAAGCCTCTTCGCGATTGACTTCGCGTGGACCCTGATCATTTATTGACAACTTCTACCCTCAGCTCCTGGCACCGATCCAACCCCCCGAGAGCCACGGCTCACCGATCTCACCCACCCCCATTCCCCTACAAACCCTTCAAAATCTTCAAGTTTAAGATGGCTTCCGATTCTGATGACGATATGCCACTGGCTAGAACGAATGGACGAGGTAGGATTTCCCTGTTGCCAACTACCCTTTGCGCAAAGGTGAGGCTTGACAGCCTGAATTACCCTTCTCGATCTGACGGGCTTGCTTCACCATTGCTGCGAATACTCGACTTCTCCTTCTCACCTTTGGGTGTCTATTTCTTCACCATGCTTCCTCGAGGTGCTGACAGTTCTACCTAGTTTCTAACGCTCACATCTCCAAGTCCGTCGACAAAGCCATGGACGAGTCGAACGGTTCCAAGCCAGCCCCTGCGGGTATCTCGATTCGAAATGGCCCAATTGTCGATGAGATGGACGTGGATGAACCAGCAACAAATGGTCATGCGAAGCGCAAGTCGAGAGGTAGCACATCCAAGCCCGTAAATTACAATCAGCAAGGCTCCGAAAGTGAGGATGACGATGTACCATTGGTATGCGATACAACCACGCCACTTCCATCCTTTGAAGTTGGAAAAAACCACGAATACGGTACTGACGAATTGTAGGCAAAACGTCAAAGAACGACTACCAAAGTTGAGGAATCGGACTCGGATGATGAACCATTGGCAACCAAGAAGCAGCCAGGCAAATTACCCCCCAAAAACACTGCTATCTTGGGCGAATCGAGTGACGATGACGAACCTCTGAATGCTAAGCTTGCGAAGAAAAAGGCTACGATCGAAAAGAAGGCCGCCAAAGAAGCCAAGACGATTCGGGCCAAGGAGAAGAAGCCAGCAAAGAAGGTAAAGGATGAATCATCAGAAGAGGACGTCAAGCCTAAGGCCAAACGCAAGGCAAATGGTACCACAACCGCGAAGAAGGCGAATGGAGTGAAGAAGGAAGAATCGGACTCCGACGCCCCACTCGCCAAAAAAGGAGCAGCAGCAAAAGGCAAGGGAAAGGCTGCGACAAATGGCAAAGTCAAGGTCGAAGCTTCTCCCAAGAAAGGTGCTAAAAAGGGCGAAAGTGAGGAGGCTGAGGAAGTTTACCGTTGGTGGGATGCGCCAAAGAAGGAGGATGACAGCATTAAGTGGGAAACTTTGCAGCATAATGGTGTTGTCTTTCCACCAGAGTACGAGCCACTTCCGAAAAATGTCAAGCTGCTCTACGCTGGCACCCCGCTCACTCTCTCCATCGAAGCCGAAGAAGTTGCTGGGTTTTTTGGAGCCATGTTGAACTCAACACACAACGTTGAAAATCCCACATTTCAAAAGAACTTTTTTGCAGATTTGAAAGAAATCGTCAAGAAGACTGGTGGAGCCAAGGACAAGGATGGTAATAAAGTCGACCTCAAGGACTTTTCCAAGCTTGATTTCAAGCCCATCTTCAATTATTACGACGCCAAGAACCAGGAAAAGAAGGCCAGATCAAGCGCAGAGAAGAAGGCCGACAAGGCGGCCAAAGATGAAATGGAAGCTCCTTATGTTCATTGTATTTGGGATGGTCGCAAAGAGCAGGTGGGTAACTTTAGAGTTGAACCTCCTGGACTTTTCCGAGGTCGTGGAGAGCATCCAAAAACCGGCAAGGTCAAGCAGAGAGTTCTTCCTGAGCAGATCACCATCAATATTGGCAAAGAAGCTATTCCTCCTGCTCCACCAGAAGGCCATAAATGGAAGGCAATCCAACATGACAACAAAGCGACTTGGCTTGCTATGTGGCAGGAGAATATCAACGGCGCATACAAATATGTCATGCTTGCGGCGAAAAGTAGTATCAAAGGCCAGAGTGATTACAAAAAGTTCGAGAAAGCCAGACAACTCAAGGAGCACATTGACCGTATCCGGAAGGACTATGAACGAGATTTGAAGGCAGAACTGATGGTAATTTTATTTTCCTATTTGTCTCTACCTAGCTAACACCTTGGCAGGCAGATCGTCAACGAGCAACAGCCGTCTACTTGATTGATAAATTCGCACTTCGTGCCGGTAATGAAAAGGACTCTGAGAATGAGGCTGAGACCGTTGGATGCTGTTCTTTGAAGTTTGAACATGTTACTCTTAAACCCCCGAATACTGTTGTCTTTGATTTCCTCGGAAAGGATAGTATTCGATTCTACGATGAGGTTACCGTTCACGAACAAGTTTTCAAGAATTTGAAGATCTTCAAGAAGGCCCCAAAGAAGGAGGGTGACGATATTTTCGATCGCTTGAATGTAAGCTATTTCAATCTTTACTTCTCGTGAAAAAGCTAACGTTTCCATCAGACTACTCAACTCAACAAGCATCTTACAAATTACATGCCTGGTCTTAGTGCAAAGGTTTTCCGTACCTACAATGCTTCATTTACAATGTCAACCCTTCTGAAGGAGCTCCCCAAGAAGGCCAATCTCAGCATGCAAGAAAAGATCAAGCTTTACAATGATTGTAATCGAAAGGTTGCCATTCTTTGTAACCATAAGCGTACTGTTGGTGCTGGCCATGAGGCGCAAATGGAGAAGATGACAGATCGGGTATGTTGTACTTTCATATAGTGAAGGTCTTTATGCTAACAGAAATATCAGATCAAGGGACTTCGATACCAAAAGTGGCGTATCAAGCATATGATTCTTGACTTGGATCCCAAGCAAAAGAAGAAGAAGGGTGCCGAATGGTTCGAGTATGAAGAGGGTATCGACGATGAATGGATTGTTGAACACATTGCTTTCCTCGTCCAAGAACAGCGCACCAAGATCGAAAAGAAGTTTGCCAAAGAGAATGAGAAGCTTGTCGCTGATGGTCAAAAGGAAATGAAGGCCAAGGAACTCACCGACAGACTTAAGGAGGCCGACGTCCTGGAAAAGAAATTGAAAAAGGAGCATAAATCTAAAAAGGTCGAAGCCGAGGGCAAAGGTCCGTCTGTTGAGAAGTTTGAGGCCAATCTTAAGAAGCTTGATGAGCGAATTGCGACAATGAACCTTCAAGCAGAAGACCGAGAGGGCAACAAGGAGGTTGCTCTCGGCACGAGTAAGATCGTAAGTGAACCACGTTCCCAAAATGCTGATCTAGACCACTAACGTTACCTAGAATTATATTGATCCTCGTCTCACTGTTGTCTTTTCCAAGAAGTTCGATGTTCCAATTGAAAAGTTCTTCTCCAAGACCCTTCGTGAAAAATTCACTTGGGCTATTGAATCGATTGAAGACGAGGATGACTGGGAGTTCTAAATCGTTACCATTCGCCTTTCGTTTTCTCAAAATTCCACACTTGGTCGATCGCCACCCAATCCACCAAACACTTTGTACAAAAATATACGCACACCAATCATTTCTCTTCACGCTTTCCAATTTCAAATTCACCGCATTTACACCTGGGGTAGCGGGGGATGGGACGGCATCATGAAATTAGCATTTTCTTGTGGAGCTGGCGGCTACAGCTTTTTCAAATGGAGCTTCTCAGAATTGCGAGAAGAAGAGATCTAATCTCGCAGGTGCCTAGGATTGTTGATTTCATCAATCTTGGACTTTGGCTTCTGCTGTTCTGGCGATACTTGAGAGCTCGTTTTTCTTTGCCGCTCTTAAAACATACAGCGAGACCAACGGCGGATTTCATAGAGGAAAATTGAGCTTGATGAATAACTTTTTTAGTTAAACATTAGGTAGCTAGTAATAGAAATTAAAACTATTTTTTTGAAAAACTTTGCTGTGCCTTTTCCCCTCCTGCATGCGTTGCCTTGTCTTGAGAGGAGAGGTCTAGACTGGTTAAACCCCGGGTACTTGTAGATGTGCGTCTTACATGGGTAGCTTGATATTCCCTGTCGAAATTCTATCGATGTCATCTACCTCTTTAACTTCTACACATGCATGTGAGATTCGAGAACACAATATGAAACCCGTTCTGTCCTCGTTGCGGGCACGACAATTGAGTGGAGTGCGATGTAGAACTTGTGCACGACTCTTACGACGAGAGTGGAGGAGTTTTGCGACTGCGTCAGGCGCGGGAGATGCTGAGATTTATGATGTTGTTTGTGTGGGTGGTGGACCGGCGGGATTGAGTCTTCTTGCTGCTTTGCGTGGGTATTGCCTTTTGTTATTCTCCTTCTCTTTATATTCATTCTATCCCTTTATGTATTCCCCTTGATTCGCAATCAACATCCATACGATAACCCTCTATTATTCATACACATCAAACTAACACCACGCGCAGGATCCCACCCCACCACCTCCCGTCTCCGCCTCGCCCTTATTGAATCGCAATCCCTCACCCCGCTACGCACCTTCGCCCCGCAACCGGATTCGTACTCGAATCGCTGCTCGAGTCTTACGCCTGCCTCGGTGGGGTTCCTGGATGGGATTGGGGCTTGGAAACATGTGAGGAGGGAGAGGGTTATGCCGTATGGGGGTATGAGGGTTTGGGATGGGGTTAGTGGGGAGAGTATTGGGTTTGATGTTGATGGTGGGGGTGGGAGTGTAGAGGGGGTGAAAGAGACAGAGGGTAGCAATGGGGGAGTGGTTGCGTATATGAATGAGAATGTTAATCTTACCTCTGCGCTTCTTAGGAGGATTGAAGAACTTGGGGGCGTGGATATTCTCGAGGGGGAGAAGGTTGAGGATATTGCTTTTGGTGAGGATACACCAACCGCGGATCTGACTTCCTGGCCTGTCATCACGACTTCCTCGGGTACTCGACTTGCGGCGAGGTTATTAGTCGGCGCGGATGGTGCGAATTCTCCTGTGCGGACGTTCGCGGGGATAGAGAGTAGAGGATGGGATTACAACCGTGTTGGTCTCGTCGCTACTCTCAAGATTTCAGGTCCAGGATGGGGAGGAGAAGGAAAGAAAATTGCGTATCAGAGATTCCTACCCACAGGTCCGGTAGCCATGCTTCCACTACCAGGTAACATGTCGACACTCGTCTGGAGTACAACGCCCGCTCTAGCCGCCAGACTCAAGAGCTTAAGCCCAGAAGACTTCTGCGCAATGGTAAATGCAGCCTTCCGATTACGCACCCCCGATCTCAAATTCCTCCACACCATAGAAGGAGGCCAAAAAGACGAAGTCTCCTGGCGCGAAACCCACACGAAGTTCCCCAGGGAACAAGTCCCCCAAGACGTCGTCGCCGTCCAACCCGGATCCATCGCCTCCTTCCCGCTCAAATTCCGCCACGCAGACTCCTACATCTCGCAACGCATCGCGCTCGTCGGGGACGCAGCACACTCCGTTCATCCCCTTGCCGGGCAGGGTCTCAACCAAGGCCAGGGCGACGTCCAGTCCTTAGTTGACAACATCATCTACAATGTTGACCACGGAGCGGATCTCGGGATAAGAATGAATCTTGAGGGCTATGAGAGGGAGAGGTATTGGCGGAATCATGTTCTTATGGGTGTTGTGGATAAACTTCATAAGTTGTATGCTACGGAGAATCTGGGGGTTGTGGGGGTGAGGAGTTGNGGTGCTGTAAGATAGATATCTGGGCGCCTTGAGTCTTGGAGGACTTCCCTTTCTTCACTTCCTTTCTTCCTTTCTTCACTTCCAGTGTATGATATCAGAGCCACAGTAGCTAGGGTGAGGTAGGATCTTCTTTACGGAATTATATTGGAGAAAGAAAGAAGAGCCATGTATGTACACATACAATCCAACAATCTCCAAAATTCCAAATATTAAAAAGTTCAAAGATCTTCTAATTACCTATATCCCATACCCTATATCCTATCCTACCCTATTATATCCTACCCTATCATATCCCATATCCCATATCCCATATCCCATATCCCACCTATATCCCACCTATATCCTACCCTACCCTACCCTACCCTATTACATTATATTATATATCCTACCCTACCCTACCCTACCCTACCCTACTATATTATATCATTCTCAAGCATCATATCCCATATCCTCGTATCGTATAACTAAAATACTTATACTTAAACTTATACTTATACTTATACTTACTTATACTCAAGTATACAAAGCTTACCTAGGTAGATTCTTAGAATAATTATTATTATTATTACTACCTACCTAGGTACCTTGTTATATGTACTTTTTACTTTTTACTTTTTACTTTTTACTTTACTAGCTTACCTATAGGTAGGTATAGGTAGGTATAGGTATAGGTAGGTATAGGTAGGTATAGGTAAGTATAAGTAGGTATAGGTAGGTATAGATATAGGTAAGTATAAGTAGGTATAGGTAGGTAGGTAGGTATTTATTCTAAAATAATTATTTCGTTTTATTTTATTTTAATTGTTTTGTTTTAATTGTTTAATGGTTTATAGTATAGTGTAGTATAGTATAAGTTTATAAGTATAAGTCTATAAGTCTAAGTTTAGTATACCTAGGTATAATGGATTTTTAGATTTTTAGAAGCTAGGTATATAGTACCTAAGTACCTATGAATCACTTATACTATTATACTACATCCTACCTCCTAGGTAAGAAACTCGCGAAACATTGATTTTTACTATATTTACGAGATTCGAATCCGCGAGCTACCTAATTATTTACTCTTACCTACCTAGGTACTTTTTACTTTTTACTTTTTACTTTTTACTTTTTACTTTTTACTTTACTAGCCAAGGTAGGTATAGGTAGCTATAGGTAGGTAGGTATAGGTAGGTATAGGTAGGTATTCTAGGATAATAAGGTTATTTTGTTTCGTTTTAATTATTTTACTAATAGTATAGTATAAGTCTAAGTTTAGTATAAGTCTAAGTTTTATATACCTAGGTATAATAGATTTATAAACTTTTAGAACCTACCTTAGGTGTATATAGTACCTATGAATCACTTATAGTACTACACTATCTCCTACCTCCTACCTATCTATAAAACTCGCTAACGTAGATTTCCACTACATTTAACATTTACGAGATTTGAATCCGTAAACTAGATTAGATTAGGAACTAAATTGTAATTTGTCGAAATCTGCGAGATTTATATTCGTGAGCCAGATTAGGAACTAAATTATGATCTTTTGTCGAATACCGGGTATATTATCCCTATAAAAAGTACCGCAATTTCAAATTTCAGAAGAGGAAAAAGAAAGAAAAAAAGACAAATGTACAAGAAGTACCACCCGAAACGCCCACGCTTTGCTGGTATGCCTTTCCTAACCTGTCCTGTGTCTGTGTCTGCTAGATATGTATGCTCCTGAGATGTATGAGCCTGCCTCCCTGTTCTTCCTTTCTGTGAGGGATGTATCTTTTGGTCCCATCATGGTCCGAGGTTGGTTGTGTGGATGGATGGATGGATGGATTGAAGGGTATATCTCGTGCATAGAGAACCGCCCGTTTGGTGCCCGGCGCAGTAGGGATAGTCGAACTGTCGGACGTCTCCCTATCCCCATCTCCATCCAGTTCCCATCATACATGCAACCCCCTTCCTCTCCTCCCAATCCTTCTCCCAGAATTCCCCCTCAAACAGTATTATCATGATAATAAAAATCAATATCCCTCGGTCTCCTTCTGTTACTCGCCACGAACGCAGCATCCCCCTCTGGTCGTTCATTCTTGGTATTCCCTGTTAACATGCTTTGTAGAGACATGCAGATGCTTTCTACATTCTGAACGGGTGACCAGCCTTGTTGGCCCAATAGGTCGAGACAGATTATTCCGTTGCTGTAGATATGTGGGTGCATGGGGATAGGGCGGTCGGGTTGTTGTGTGAATGTTACTTCCGGGGGTTCTGTAGAGGTTAGCAAATGTAGATGGATCGGACAGAGGGGGGAGGGGGGACATGGGACGGGGTGGTTGAAGGAAGGGATATGAGAGGGTTTTTGAAGACGGGCAGAGTATGAGGGGAATGCAGGGGAACACATGTTCATACCGATTGGATACGAAGTACTGAATTTGAATTTCAGGCGAAACGTCTTGTTCATGTATATTGGGTTTGCGTCGAGGACTTGGATGTCGAGAAGCCATTCTTGGAAGCCTTCAGCGGTTACTAGTGTAATGCCCGGCGGTAGGCTGCCGTGGATCTGCAGAGGGGCATTAGCTTCTAGTCTCTATCAAGAAGAAACAAAATGTGGTATATGCGAACCTTTGCTAATTCCTTTCCTAATCTCTTGTTGGCGAAAGACATGGCTGTACTGGTTGGAGGTTGTATGCGATGGGGAGAGGTGTTGTTGCCTCGAGCTGAGAAGGGTGGTGGTAGTGGTGGTGGGGTAGTGGGATGTGTGTAGTGGACGTTTGGTTGTTGGTGCGATGCGAGGCTGTGGGAGCGAAGACGAGGATGGATGAGAGCGGCGTGTACTGTACCTTTTAGGCGCGGTAGTCGTAGGTGGTAGAGAGGGAGAGTTTGAGGTTGTAGGAGTAGTAGAAGCCTACTCGTACGGGTCTAGATTGGAGTTTCTTATCCAGTACTTTATCAGTAGCGAGGGCGCCAGGCCAGGGTGCTAGATTCACACTGTGGGTAATCCTCGGCAAGTGCTGAAAATTACTAGTAACCACTACTACTGGCTACTCCATACACCTACGCTCCAAATTCACAAGTGCCTAGCGAGCGCAGGCCTAGGTACGAAGGGAAGGGTAGGTGAGTAGTACTCTGTACCCCGTTATTTACTCTTCTCAAATAAGTTCATAGTTCAATTCATCCAGCTTCTCCCAATTCCCAACTTCTGATCACCTGCAAACATAAAGAACAAGTTGCGAAGTACCCCCGTAAATTTAGATCCCCGGGATAGGTATGGTTCCTGCAAGTTCCCATGGCCCCGACCCGCCAACTGCAACGACGCGTATGCGTATGCTGCGATCAACATCTCTTTCTTAGCCTCGCCTCATTTTGCGGAGGATTCTTGCTGCAATTGGGGAATCATGTCAAATTCAAGCCTCCAAAATGGATTCCATCATCATATCTCTCGCAGTTCCCAATTCAATTTTCCCTCAATTGGCCCCCTCCTTTGTACGTTGGATCCTCACCAAACACCTGCTTCCATTCCATTTGCTACGGTCGGGTCGGGTTGGGTGCAGAGTTGCGGGTGAATTAGATTTGTACGTACATTTGTGGCTGAGTTGGGTGCGGGTAAATTAGATTGGTACATACGGAGTACGTTTGTGGCAGAGGCTGAAGCGGCGTAGTCATATTGGCGCGGTCATATCGGTCATATCGATAGGACTAGCGCTGCTCCTGCCCCTGCCCTTGTCCATCCAAACACAAGACAGCCCGAGAGCCAAGTACAGTGGCAGTAGTGAATCAAACAACCCAACCTTCTACGTACGGACTCTGCCCGTTCAAACTGTAGCCTATACTCCGTATTGCTGCACTCGAACTGCTGCTCCCCACTTCCTTCGTGGGATCTACAGCTTCTTCATCCATGATTGACTTGTCAAAAGTTGTCATCCACCCAACATAGCCTCCGTATACACCGTAATTGCTCTGGCCTTCCCCCGCCATTCACAACTTGGCAGATAATACCGACATGACCTCATGTCAATTGAGCGATCACAATAATCCAACAATCGCTTCTTAGTCAACCACTACACCACTGCGCAAGTCTTACTCGTAGCTGTGCGTTTGAAACGAGAGACTTCTCGTTTGTTGTCTACAAACCAAATCAACCCTCATCCAAAGTTAACATGGTCACTCGAAAGCCTCTTCCACCTGGTCATGAAGCTGCCTCGTTACCATACCCTGTAACACCGATCTCGACTGAACAACCTCATCCATTTGGATCGCAACCATCACAAGAAGATGTCAGAGCTTCAAGAGCACATTTGTTGGACGACGATCCAGACAGTTGGGGAGAAGGTCAAGGGAATACAGCCTCCATTTCTGAACAACAACTCTTGAAGCCAGATAATATCCCAGAAGCTTTACGAGTCGGTCCAGCAGGCCGTTCAAATACAAGCTCTCAGTCCTCTTTGCGACCAGATACTGCTTCTACGAACCCATTCTTGAGAAGACAAGCTCAGAATGTGGAGGGGAAAGACAGTAGCGCAGATGTATGGGGGCAAGCTCCTCAGACTCCCCCCATTTCCTTCCAAGCGCCTTCGCCGATACCTTCTGGTCCACACAATGGCAAGTCTTGCAAGCTCATGGCAACCAATCTTCCTTTACTAACTCCAAATCCAGCCCCCGTACAAGAATTATCCGAGTTAGCAGTATCAGATTCCAGCACAAACCCATGGCAACCTGCGATAGCTGATAACCCAAAGACCCAATCTCCTCCAATTCCTACACTACAAACCTCAGACTCCGGAAATAATGCGTGGTTCGATACTCCTGCTAAGCAAGCCTCTGGAAATCCTTCATCCGAATCATCACAGCCAGTTTTGGTGGATATAGATGAGCCCGATTCCCCTGCCTGGGATGAAGATGAACCCTCTCCGGTGATTCATGAAATGCCCGTGGACAATCGAAAAGAGTCGAAGCAGATATTAGAAGATCAACATGCGTGGGATGATGATGAGGGGCATAGCGCAAAACAAGAACACGCCACCTCGAGTAGATTGGAAATTCAAGATGAACAATCTCAGTCTGCCGAAGGCTGGGATATCGTAGATCATGGTGTTACTGCAACTGGTGCACAAGAAAGTGGTATAATAGCCGCAGATGATAATCCACCACTACCATCATACCAAAAGACGCAGGACCACGCGCCAGTTCTTCCTGCGAGAAGATCAGAGGAACCACTTATTCAACTCGAAGATCAACCATCACAACAACAGCTATCTTCTGAGCAACCCCAAAGACCGACAATAATCACCGAAGCACCAAGTGCATCTTCAGTCGCCGCGGATGCACCCCCTACACCTGCTGTTCAGAGACAAAAGAAGGAAACCTACGAAATCAAAAAGATAACTTGGCATGACGTTGACGCTGAGCACAATCCTCGAATTTCCCCTATATTAGTACAGAATGCCAATGGGCCATGTCCTCTTCTAGCTCTTGTCAATGCTCTCACTTTGTCCACACCTGCCAATGTTGAGACAGCACTTGTAGAAACACTTCGTTCTCGCGAGCAAGTAAGCTTAGGCTTATTGCTGGATGCTGTATTTGACGAGCTGATGTCCGGTCGGCGTGGTGATGCAGCTCAGGAACTGCCTGACGTGAGTGATTTATATTCATTCCTCATCACACTACATACCGGGATGAACGTAAATCCTCGGTTCTTTCCACCTGCACCTACAAAATCTTCCATTGATCCTCGGAGATCCATGTCACATGTGCATCCAAGCACGCGAGAGGAAAGCCTACCTGGAACATTTGAGGAGACCAGAGAGATGAAGCTTTACAGCACGTTTTCTATACCTTTAATACATGGGTGGCTTCCAGAACGAGACTCCCCAGCATATAGAGCACTCGCTCGATCTGCCCAATCTTATGAAGACTCTCAAAACTTAATGTTTAATGAGGAAGTCTTGGAGGAAAAGTTGCATCGTGAAGGGTTGAGTTTTGAGGAGCAAGCAACACTCGAAGATATCGCCACCATCAAAGCATTCTTTACTAGTAACCCTACACAACTCACCAAGTTCGGATTAAATACCATCACAGGTTCTGTGGCTCCTGGGGCTGTTGCGATTCTCTTCCGTAATGATCATTTCAGCACATTATATCGTCATCCACAAACGTTACAATTACTTCAGCTCGTTACCGACATGGGATATGCTGGTCATGAAGAGGTAGTTTGGGAATCGTTGATCGATGTTAATGGAGAAAATGCAGAATTCTTCTCGGGTGACTTTAGAGTTGTTGGTGGAGCACCTCCGACGCCATCACAAGCTACAGCTCACGAGTCTGGTGGTAATTGGAATTCAGTACCGGATAAGCGATCATCAGCGATACAAACCTCATCCGGTCATTTGCAGACACCTAGCTCTGGTTCCAATCCTCGTAATTCAAACTCGGATCCACCTCCCAGTCCCAACACCGAGCAAGAAGATCACGACCTTGCTCTGGCTCTACAACTACAAGAGGAAGAAGAACAACGTCATGAACAAGAACAAGCTCGGAGAAGACGAGAAACGGAATTATCACAACAATATATCGAGCAATCTAATCAAGGGAACGTCCCAGTCTCTCGGGGTGGAGGAGGTGGCGGTCGAGGTTCAGTTCGCAATCGTGGCTCAGTAGACGGAGGTAGAGGAAGAGGGCCAAGTGGTCGTGCAAGCAGCGCAGGGCGAGGAACTCCACCCTCAACAGCGTCAGACGTCAGACCTCTCATCCCACCACGTCGTAACAACGCTGCACCCCCTCCTTCTACCGACCCCGAAGGTGACATTGATGCCCCGCCCCCAAGTTATGAACATGCTGCTACGCAACCTGCGTATACGCCCGGCGCTGGTCATCCACAATATGCCCCTCCAAGACCGGGAGCTCGACCTATTCGTCCTCCCGGCACCGGTAGGAGAACTAGTACTGGAGCCAATCCTACGGCGGCTAGAGGTGGACCACAGGCTATGGGTCGAGGACAAAGGGGCACTGCTGGGTCGGTGGCCCCACGGGTGCAGTCGCAGGGGGAAGTGAGAAGGGAGAGGGATTGTGTTGTTATGTGATGAATTTTATTTTGGCGAGTGGTGGATTTTCTTTTTTTCCCTTTTTTCCTCGATATATCTGGATATGGGAGGAGGTGTTTGGGCGCTCTTTCTTTTCGTTTTGAATGAGTTGCGATGATATGTGTATGAGGTATGAGGGGTGTGTATTTTTAGCGAGAATAGGGGGGGGGGGGTTTTCTTCCTTTCTTTCTTGCCGATGTAGTCGAGGTTGGATCTCTTATGTGGTGGGTGGATGGAGGGTGGAGAGGGATGGGAGAGGATGGGGTGTTTGAAGGTATTAGATGGAATGGGATGGGGATGGATGTGACACATTTACACCTAGGTCCCTACCTGGTATCAGGTCTCAGGTCTTTCCATAGAAACGTTATAGGCTGGCTATACGCAATGCAATACCAAAGACGCAGTACGTAATACGTTACACGTACCTTGCGGGATTCTGATGAAAAAACCCCTTTCTTTCTTCCTTTGACCTTAGTTGGTGGGATATGTATGTGGCATGTGTGTACTGTATCGTTTTTATAGCGCTCTGGCTGGTTGGTTGGTATTGGATGTCGTGT
>LT855408.1:3771415-3812886 GCA_900184765.1 Hymenoscyphus fraxineus
GCGGGGACAGCTGCTGCGATGCTGACGGAAGCGAGGGCGAGGGACGTAATAAGGGTGGATAACTGCATATTGAAATATTGAGAGGATGGTCTTGTTGTTTTGGTAATGAATCGGTTGTGAGAAGACCTTTGGTGAGTTGGTTTTTTGTGTTGTTCGTTCGTATGTAATTTGGAGGGTTTAGTAGCTTTTATGCCTGTAGTAGGATATGCCAAGGTTTACGTCAAGGCTCGTCCCAAGAATAGTATTCCTACACGAACATCTCGCTTAATCCTAGAGTTGTCTGAGAATGTTTGATTTCCTGGACTGTCACAGTGGGTGGATGGAATTTGGAACAGGGGAGTGGTTATACTTCGTAAATTCAAGGGGGTGGATAGTCAATACTGGACACTGTCACGTAGATCATATGTAAAAAAAGTCTATATCGTGCAAATCCGAGTCTTGATTGGCTGGTTTAGCTAAAAGGCGCGGCCGAGACGTATTATGATCTGCGACAGTGTCCAGCATTGACTGTCTACTCCACCCCCTTTAATTCGTCCCAGGCATAATAAATGTTAAAGTTACGGAGGGTATTAGGCGTGCTAACCCCGTATTCCACTGAAAAGTCCCCAGTATACCCACTAAAGAATAATATTTATTATGCCTGGGACGAAGTATGTACAATTAAGCAAATTCCCAGCGTCCTTAAGGACAGTTTAGGCCAATGGTTATTAATAAATGAAGTTATCCACTTATTCTCTGTCACAGCCAAGGGGAAAAAATTAGGGATTATTTCGGCCTTATTTAGTAGGATTATTCTAGCATGTACTATGACCAATCAGGGGTACTCGTCAAAATGAAAGCCAAATGTTATACGGCTTTGAAGTTAATATGGCCCCCTAGCTATTTTATAGCGGACAGCTGGGCAATTATAATTCTAGTATAACCCCTACTATCCCGTCGTGTGTAACAGCTACACGCCTAGGCTTGGTATAGGGCTTTAAGCGAGCCGTGGCGCCGCTATACCTAATTAGGACGTGCTAAGTATTAAACTAGCATTTTAGTAGAGGGTACGAGGAGGGTTCGAGGGGCTAAGAAATATAGTATTAGTAGTTATCTAAGAGATCTTTTAACAACCTTTCTAGCGCTCTTTTTAACCTTATTATTCTATATTAAAGGCAGTGTTTGGTATCTCCCCTCCTCTCCTCTCCTGGCCACCAGGAGAGAAGCAGGAGAGCTATATCTTTGGCTAGGAGAAGGAAGGAGTGGTAGGCTACGTGTCTAGAGAGGAGTAGGAAGGAGAGGTGGGATTCGGGGAGAGGAGTAGGAAGGAGAGGCTAAAACAAGGTAGAAAACTAAGGCTATTCGCAGGTACGCCAAGTTCGAAAGTACGCTAGGTTCGTCAAAGTTCGCCGAATCGCTAGGCTCTTTAAAGTTCGGAATAATATCTTGAGAAGCCCAGAGCTACGAAGTATCTAACGTGGACTTTTGCTAACTAACATGGAAATGACCGGGCCCCCCAGCTACTTTACAGTATGCCTATAGGTATCTATAATGACTCGTAACAATGCCCATATATTATCGTAACCACTAGGTAATTAAGACCTCGTCGTCGCTACCTCCTTGCCGTCGCTATCAAAATTCACTATATATAATCTTTGTATTATGAAAACTTATATTATTAACTAAACTACCTTTGGCTATCTAACAAATCGGATTCCGTATCCAACTCTCCGTAATTCGTCCTCCTTAGCGTCAGCATCTAGCGTATAACGCGTCCATGGATGCCGTGGCTCCCACTCAAAGGAGTTCTAGGTATCGGCGACGGGAATAACCTTATTATTATTATAGAGTAATCTTTACATCTACGAAGTACGTACGCGAAACCGGAGACAAGAGCAAAACAAGCTAGGAGTAGTATTAAGAGCGAGCGGGAGTACTTGGTGGTTGTAGACTTGGTGGACTCGGCATAGGTGGTAGTAGTAGTAATCGTAGTTGTTTAGTATAGTAGGTAGTAGAGTAAAGTTACGAATAGTATTAATTTCAAGATTACGTATATTATTAGATTAGCGGGTGGTTACGATAATATGTGGGCATTATTACGAGTTATTATAGATACCTATAGATATACTATAAAGTGGCTAGGGGGCCCGGTTATTTCTATATTAATTAGTAAAAAGTCTATATTAAATAGTAATCCGCCTTGAGAATTACCCTTGCTATACTAGCTATAGATTAAGGACGTGTATTCCTTCTAGGTACCCGACCGAGCTCTAGCTATTTTACTATTAACTACTTACGTACTACTAGTACCTACTAAAACCTATAATACTAAGCCTTAGAAGTACTCCTAGCCTTTCCTATCCGGTGCCCTAGCATAGAGAAGGAGTACTAATTAGCTAGGATTAGAGTAGGAAAGGAGAACTCGCTAGTCTATATAGATAGGAACGAAGATTCCGTAGGAGAGGAGTAGCGGGGAGAACTTTAAAGGGGAGATACTATATACTAATTAAAGGATTATTTTTCCTTTATCCTACGGGGGGTATATTAAATATAAGGAATATAAAGTAGTAGAAGTAGAAGTAGTTATAGAAGTAGTAGAAGAAGTAATAGAAGAAGTAGTAGTATACTTATCTTTAGATAGATATTACTAAAATTATTTAATTACTAGTCTAGCTAAAGATATTTATTTAAGCTATACTTTTTCTTATAGAAGATTATAGATTTATAACGTTTTTAGGTATTAATTAATAAATAGCTATAACTCGAGTTATAAACTCCTATAGACTTAGGTATATAGGGTTAAGACCTAACGTTTAAGCTAAGCCTTACTAAGCCTAGGCGCTATAGCTATTATATACGAAGGGATATACTAAATACTAATACTATTAATAGTACTACTAATATTAAACCTATTTCTATCTACTAATTTATATACTTTATTATAGTTCCCTTACTATTATATACTCTATTTATAAATACCCTTACTATTATAATTATATCGTAACTATACCCTAATAGATATAAGTTCTAGCTATTTCTATTACTTAATTATTCTACTACTTAATTAAGTAATACGCTAAAAGAGTAAATATAGTAAGTTTTTATAATAATAATAACGTAGTAATAATAATATATAGGTAGTATTATAAAGTATTAAAAGTACCTAGCGTTAGAAATAATTTAATTTAATTTAATTAATAGTACTTAATTAAATTAAATTAGATTAATATATTAATTAATTAAACTAAATTACTAAGTAATTAGATTAATTTAGATTAATTTAGATTAATTTAGATTAATTTAGATTAATATAAAGGCTAGTTAGTCCGAGACTCGGGCTAAAGTCCCGGGCCTCGGGGTAGTTAGACCTCCCTATATAATATAGAGCTTATAAAACTTTTATATATAAAGACTCTTCCCTTACTTTAGTATAGAAGTTATAATACTAATTATTTATTATAACTATCTAGGTAGTATATAGGATTACGTAAAATTATATAATATATTTTTAATTATATTATAGAATAGGAATATAATAATAAAAGAGACTACTTCTAAAGGCTATACTAGTAATAAGCTTAAAAGGTAAGGGGTTTTTATAAGTAAGAATAAGAATATACAGTGTTTGGTATCTCCTGTCCGTTCTACTCCCGTCCTTTCCTATCTACACTCCTTTCCAAGGCCTATCCGTTACGTTTAGAAAGCTCTCCTATCCATTCCTTTCCGGACCAATCAACACTCCTTATCCTCGCCAGGGCACCGGATAGGAAAGGACGGGAGTGGTCCTGAGGCTAGGTATTGTGGGTTTTAGTAGGTCTAAAAGATGGGCCCGAAACCCCCGAAATATGGTGGAAATTAAGTACTCGAAGTAGGTCCCCTCCTTGGCTCTCACGTGCTACCGTACTACTTACGAGCCCACCTGGGCAGGGCAGGGCTCCCTGGCGCTCCCACGTGCCTTCGTACCGTAGTAAAAAGACTGTCACTTGCGTAGTAAAAAGACTGTCATTTGCGTAGTAAAAAGACTACTTAGCGAACCCGGGCTCCCTGGCGCCAGTGTTGCCAGTAGTTTAGTTGGTTAGTTCAGTTCAGTTCAGTTCAGTTCAGTTTTAGTAAATTTTGGTCGGTTTTATAAGTAAAATCTAAACCGTTGGTTGGTTCAGTTTTGACGTATAAAACTGACTGGTTTTGTTAGTTTTAGAGGTCATTTTGTAGGGTATATATTCTAGGGTTAGAGTTGTATTAGTAAGACTTTTTGGGCAGTTCTAAGTGATTTGATTGGCTTAACCACACCGCCTAAAAGTTTTCGTACGGTAGCACATTCACGCACATTCCACTACTATACTCACGTGCCACTACGGGTGAAGCTCTGAGAAGCTTATACTTTCTCACCACCAGCACTTCTTGGTCCACTACTATAGATCAATAGTTATAGAAGAAGAGATGTTGCTTATCATAAGAAAGATACAGGACTTGAGAGAGCAAGACGATGATAATATCGCAAAGGAAGTTAATGTACAGTACTTGTACAAGACTCGCTTACGAAATCAGAATATAGATAAGATAACACCTAAGTACTCAGTTTTGCAAAACTACAATAGTTTGTTCAGTTGGTTTTAGTATTTGTTCAGTTCAGTTTTGTAATTTTGACCAAAACTTTGGTTAGTTTTGCGATATCAAAACTGACGATAAAACTGATCAAACTGAACTATCGACAACACTGCCTGGCGCTCTCACGTGCCTTCGTACCGTAGTAAAAAGACTGTCACTTGCGTAGTAAAAAGACTACTAGCGAACCCTCCCTAGCGCTCTCACGTGCCTTCGTACCGTAGTAAAAAGACTGGCTTACGTAGCAAAAAGAATACTACTTGCGTAGTAAAAAGACTGTCACTTACGTAGCAAAAAGACTACTAGCGAACCCTCCCTGGCGCTCTCACGTGCCTTCGTACCGTAGTAAAAAGACTGTCACTTGCGTAGTAAAAAGACTACTAGCGAACCCTCCCTGGCGCTCTCACGTGCCTTCGTACCGTAGTAAAAAGACTAGCTTACGTAGCAAAAAGAATACTACTTACGTAGTAAAAAGACTGTCACTTACGTAGCAAAAAGACTGTTACTTACGTAGTAAAAAGACTGTCATTTGCGTAGTAAAAAGACTACTTAGCGAACCCGGGCTCCCTGGCGCTCCCACGTGCCTTTGTACTGTCGCTTAATAATTAAGCGGCATTTTTCACCCTTATTTTAGCCTTTCCTTTCCACTCCTCTCCCAAACCTTGCCTCTCCTACTCCTGTCCTATCCAGTTAAGTTCCCGGCTCTCCTCTCCTTTGCCAGGCCAAAGGCCTGGCTCTCCTGCTCCTTTCCGAGTAGCCAGGAGAGGAAAGGACGGGAGATACTAAACACTGAGAATATACTACTAAAAGACGTATTATTTAAGGATAATTACTCTATACTTTAGTTACTATTTATAGTATATATTAATTAATTAATAATCTAATTAATAATTCGGTTAATTAAATTAAATTAACTAGATCTATTAATTAAGTTAAATTAATTTAAATCTAAATAATTCAAGGTATTAATTAGTAGGGGTTTATAGTAAATAAGGAAGATATACTTACTTAGCTAAAGAGGAGTATATAACTCTACCCTCCTAGTATATCGTAGTTCCTCTATTAATACTACTACTTTATTATACGTTAAATTTTAAAGCTCTTTTTCGTTAGTATATTATAATAATANTCTCTAAGGTAGGGTTTACGTCCTAGCCCTACTACGTAAGCCTCTATTTATAAAGGAGCCGCTATAAAGGCTACTAATCGAGCTAAAAGTTAGGTTCGACGTAAAGTTATAAAAGATAGTTTAGTAGAAAACGTACTAGCGGATCGTATCCAGGTAGTACAAGTAGTAGCTATAGTAGAGTAATAGGCTAGATTTAAGGTAGAAGATACTATAGCGGCTACTAGAGCTACTAGAGGTACTAGTAGTAGAGATAGTCTCCCTATAAGTAAAGCTAGTATAGAGTCTCCTCGTAGCTATTAAGGTAATTGTTCTCTAACCCCTCCCCCTTATAGACGTTCTAGGTCTTAATAAGCTTATAATATCTCTCGATCGAGATCTCCTTATTAGGATATAGATTATTATAGTATTAACTTTTACCTAGGTAAATTAGAGCGGGGTTATAGTCGAGACTACTATAGTAGTTAGAACTATAAGAATAAGAGAGTTAGATATACCTAAGAATATATTCTAGGATAATAATATAGAATTAAAGGATATTAGAGAGATATTAAGAGAGAACCGGTAGGTTGTTAAAGGGAGGGTCTTCGAGAGTATTAAGACTATAAATATCGAGACTATAAGTATTAAGACCGTAGTATTAATCGGGGCTATCGGGGCCGAGATTATAGTATTAAACGTTAAGAACGTTATAGATTCGACTTCGGTAAAGATAGAGACTATTATTAATATAATTAGGAGGATATTTATAAGAGACAAGGAAATAGGGCTAGTTTACCTAGTTTAGCTACCTCTATTAAGGGACGGCCTCCTTTTAGTATATAAGACTTTAATTAATTAGATAAAGATCTTAGTACGTTACCCCCTTTAGTAGTAAGAACTATAGAGCGTTTCCCCCTAGAGTATTATAAGTATATTATCTAGATTGTTTATAGAACTTTTAAGGTAGTAGACTTATATATATTAGATTAAGGAGTTCTATTATATAAGGATAAGGAGAAGTTATCTTTTAATATAAAGTTAAATAATATTAAAAAAAACACGAATTTTAGAAAGTTCCCGAAAACTCCTAGAAAGCTATCCTAATACTCTATACTAGGGTACTAGCTAAATTATAAAGTTATAGTAATACCCGATAATAGTATTATCGTTAACAGTTATAGGAGCTTACCGCTAGTTAAGCCTATAACCTTTTAAGTACCTTAAACTATAAATATCGAACTAACTAATATAGGAGAGCCTAGTAGAAAGGGAACAAAGGGAGCGATTAAGAAGGATACTATTAAGGAGAGCCTAATATAAACTATCCGATTCTTAGTAGCTAAGAATAAGGATATTAAGGAGATAATTAGGGCTACTATAAAAATAAGCGAATATAGGGTATTAAAGGAAGGGGGAGATAAATAACTAATAAGGAATTAGATTAAGGAGAATATAAAGGAGATTCTAGACTAGTAACTAGAGTATAGACAAGTAGCCTAAAGAGGGGGGGGAGGCCCTCCCTCTTAGCTAATATTATAGGTAAATATTATATAGAATACTAAACTACTAAGGAGCGTATAAGAGTATATACTCTTAACTAGATAGTTTTATAAGCTTACTATATAAGGTAGCTCTATAAGCGAGAACCTATAGAGTAGAATAATAATAGAAATCGTAGTAGCTATAAACTTTAGGAATACTATAGTAGGGAAGGGTATAGTAGTAATAGCTATAAGGGTTCTACCCTTAGGGGATATAATAGTAAGATTTAAGAGTAATAGATAGGCCGAATTTATAAGGGATACTACCTAAGTAAAGAATACGTTTAGGGATAGGGCTAAGGTAGCTTATAGAATAATAGTAGTACTAGTAAAACGCTTCTCTCTAGATATACTCTATAATAATAAACTAGTAAAGATACTAGACTAGATAAGCTATAGGTTATAAGTTAAGATACTTAAGGTAATAAGGATAAGAGCCTAAGGCTTAAATAGGAGAACCTAAACAAATATAAACCTTATCCTTAAGGTAGCTACTATTAAAAAGGTAAGGACCCTTTATAAGAGAGGCCTACTTTAAGAGAACTAATACTTCTCTTATAAAAGATATATATTAGAAGTTAATATAATATAGTACTATAGGTACTAGGGATAGAGCTATAACTCTAGATACTATAGAAAGGAGGCAAGGTATATACTTTATACTTATATAGTATATATAAGTAAAGAAGAATACCTAGTTAAGAAATAGAGTATAGACCTAAAGTATACGAACTATAGTAGGCGTTACCCCTCCTTTACTATAAGAGACTACCTAGTAGCCTAGGAGTAGATAAAGCTTACTAAGGCGAGATATCTAGATAAAGCTATTACCTTTACTCTAGACTATAATAACTATAGAGACGCGGTAGCTATATACGCTAGGGGCCTATAAGAAGAACCCTAATAGTAAACTAGTAAGCCCTTTAAACTAAGGAAACGTAAGAGATCTAGTTCTACTAACTTAGTTAGGCAACTAATCCTTTTATATAGGGCAGGCTTAAGAAATAAATAGGATATCTTAGGATTCCTATAAACCCCTAATATAGAGATATTAAGAACTAGTAAGGATAATATCTTTAGGTCTACCCTATAATAGTATAGCTAATCTACTAGAATATATATAAGAGCCTAGAAGCTTATACTAAAGCCCTTAATATAGAGGCTAATATTCTCTTTATATAGGAACTACTATAGAATAACTCGATAGACTTACTAAGGTACCCCTCTAGATTATAATATTACCTTATCTAAGAAGTAGGTAGGGCTCTACTCCTTATCTATAGATAGTACTCTATACCTATATAGTTATATAAGGCCGGCTAAAACTAGGCCCTTATTAAGTTTAGTATAAAGTAAATAGCTACTATAATATATTCTATATACTATCTATTAAGTAAAACCTTACCTATTACTAAGATTATAAAAAGGAGGAGACCCTAGGGACAGGTCCTCCTTATAAGCGACTTTAATACCTATAGCCTAGAGTAGGACAGATACTACTAGACTAACCTAGTATTAGAATACGTATTATAGCTAATAGTAGAATAGGATCTTAACCTAATTACTCCCTTTAGTAAGATAATAAGACTAGGAGATAGGGGTTAGAGGGACTCTACTATAGATCTAGCTATCTACTTAGAGACCTTTATAACCTAGAGATAAAGTAAGAGCCTACTATACTTAGACTATAAGAGTTAACTTATTAAAATTAACTTTAAAACCCCCTCCCTAGTAGAACCTACTCTAGGGTTTAGCTAAAAGCTAATAGATAAGATTAAAGTTACTATTAAAGTAGAGTTAATAATAGTACTAGTAATTAGAATAGTTAAAGAGCTAGAGGTAGTAGTTAATTACCTTATACTAAAACTCTAGGAGATAGCTAGGCTCTCTACTTCTTCTAAGAAACTAAATAATAAAAGAGTAATATAATAGTAGAACAAAAAAGTAAAGAGAGCCTTATCTAATATAAAAGCCTAAGATAGGCTTTAGAAGTATCTTAGGACTAAGAGTACTAATACCTAGAGATAAAAATCTCTAGCTAAACTTAAGAGACTTACCTAATAAGCCTAGACTAAGAGCTAGAGGGGAGTACTATAGGAGGCCTCCTATAATAATCGCTAGCTTTAGAAACTAGAAAAATAGGTAAGGCTATAAAGCTACCTTTAATAGAAGGCCCTAGCCCTCCTTAGACTAGTCTTAATAGATAGGAGTATAATAGGCGATACCTACGCCTTAAAGGCTAGAATACTCTTAGAAAAATTCTTTCTAGAGTTTTTAGTAGACTACTCTAGTATACCTAATTAGTAATTTAAAGAGGATAGCTTCCTAGTCTAATACTACCTTATATAGGAGGTATCTAAAGCAGATATAGCTATAGCTATAAGGTTAGTACTATAGAAGGCCTAAGGCTTTAATATACTTATAAATAGATTCCTTTAGGAATATAGTAAGCTACTCTAACTTACTCTTACTACTATTATAGAGGCTAGCTTCTTCCTCTAGTNTCGACCTAGTTTAAGAGAATAAGAGTAATAGTACTCTAGAAGCCTAAGAAAATAAGAGAAGAAAAATCTAAGGCCGAGGCCTATAGGCCGATTATACTACTCTCTACTATAAAGAAGGTAATTAAGAAAGTTCTTATAAACTACCTTATATACCTAGCTAAGGTAGAGGGTATACTACCTAATATATAGATAGGTAATAGATCTAGCTAAAATACTAAAATAGTAATTAGAATAGTTACCTAGAGTATCTATATAGTATAGTAGAATAAGTATTATACGTTACTAGCCTAGCTAGATATAGCTAGGGCGTATAATAGAGTAGACTATAAGTAGCTTTTCTATATACTCTAAGAAAAGGGAATCCTAAGATAGGTAGTTATCTAAGTAGGAAGCTACCTAGCTAATAGGAAGGTAATACTATACTTTAATAGTAAATATATAGTAGAATAACATCTCTAATAAGGGGTCCCCTAGGGCTTAATCCTCTCTCCTATCCTATTTATTCTTTTTACCTTAACCTTATATAATAACCTTTAGAAAGTAAAAGAACTAGTAATAGTTAGATTCTTAGATAATATAAACCTACTAGCTATCTTAACTAGTATAGAGAATAATATAAGAATACTTAAGAAAGGATAAAAGATCTATTAAGAGTAGGCTAGTAAGAGAGGTATAGCCTTTAGACTAGAGAAAAGTAAACTAATCTACTTTATAAGGATAAGAAGGGCTCGCCTAGAGATAGTCTAGTTTAGATCGGCTACTCTAGCCTCTAAGAAGAGCGCTAGATTCCTTAGAGTATAGCTTAATAGGAAACTAAACTAGAAAGCCTATAGAGAAGCTATTTATAAGAAACTAACTACCTAGATATTTACCCTTACTAGACTTTTAGTAAAGATATAAGGTATAGATTTTAATAGGTCTTACTAGGTATATATAGTAGTTATATATAGTATAATAGTATATAGAGTATTAGTATAGTACTACTAAACTAGGAGTAATAGAAGGACTAAGGGTATAATAAGAACCCTTCCGCCTTACTAGAATAAATACCTTTAAGTTATTATAGGAGCTTATAAGGTAATAGCTATTAGAGATCTTAAGGTTAAAGAGGACTATACTTCTATTAACCTATACCTAAATAGTAGAGTTACTAAATTTAAGAAAGTATACTAGAACCTCCTAGTAGATAAGGTTATTAGGGATATATATAAGAAGATCTAAAGGAGGCTCCTTAGAGGAAGGAGAGAGAGACTAGTACTAGTATAACTACTAATACTTTAGTTAGCTAAAGTAAGAGATAGTTAGCTTAAAGATTAGCTTAAGAGAGAAGAGGCGTTTATTAATAAAAAGGAGGTAGCTATATAGGACTAGGCTATAAGGATCTAGGCTAGCTATTAATAGATAAGAGAACTCTACTCTAGAAGGCGACTAGAAGCTATAAATAATATTAATATTTTTAATAGTAACTAGTAACCCTAAGAACTATATAGAAACCTTCTAAAAATAAAGAGCTCCCTACTAATCTAGGTAAAGATAAGAAAGATAGGCCTTAGAGAGTTCCTATTTAATAGAAGAGTTCTAGACTAACTTATTCTATACTATAGGTATAGCCTTAGAACTAAGAATATTAGTTACCTTATACTCTACTATCTTAAACTATAAGATAACTATACTAGGCTCTAGAGAGACCTAGATAAATAGAAGGCTACTAGCCTTAGAGATATTAAAGGCGCCCTATATAGTAGGAGAAAGGCTCTAGTAATAATTGTCTAGCTACTCTTACTTAACTGTCTTAGTAAGTATTAACTAGCTCTTAAGCTTAAGAGGGAAAGGAGAGAGGATTAATAGGCAGAAGGGTTATCGGACACGTTAAGCGAGTAGAGGGTACTATAAGGGAGGCCGTACCCTAGGAAAAGGTAGCGCTATCTCTAATAGAGGTCCCTATAATACTAGGCTCTAATTATTATTTATTTATTTCTTTTTTTCTTTGTTCCTATACTTTATTAGTTAAGCCTTAACTATTACCCGGGAATTTATTCTTAGCTACTAAGTAGGTAGATAAGCCCTATACCTAGTATACAACGGCTACTAAATAGAAGAAGATAGGTAAGACCTATAGAGCTAGTTAGTAATAGCTAGAGTTTAGATTAGTAGAAGTTCTATATACCCTTAGGGTAGGCTATACGCCTAGCGGCGTAAAACAAATAATAATATAAAGTTAAATACTCTAGTTCTCGGTAATAAGAAGTTAATTAAGTACTTTAATTCGAGTCTAATAAATTAGTATTACTATTTCTTAAATTACTTATTATATATAGTAGAGTTATTTAGCCCTAATTTTCTAGAAGCCTACCTTATATCCTAGCTAGTAGGGTATATTATCTAGGTTTTTAAGCTAGTAGAGGTATAGATCTAGTCTAAATTAGTATAATTAGTATTATACTAGTATAAGTATATTATTAATCGAGGAGGGCTTTATAGAGAGATAAAATAAAAGATTCTATATAACTAGGTTAATTAATATTACTATATAAGATATAAGGAATCTTTAGAATAAGGTAGCTATAAGAAGTCTTTAAATAAACCTTTAATAAAGGAGAGAGACAAGTTAAAACAAGTATATTAGAGAGTTATAAAAGGCTTAGGTTATATAAATAAGGATTATATTCGAATATACTTAGATAGTAAGGAAGGTAAGAGTATAAAAGATATAAAGGTAGAGAAAAAGGATTAAGGTTTTAGTATAAGAGTATAATAATAGTAGATAGTATAGAAGTTATAAAATAATTCTACTTCTTTATACTAGTTTTTACTATCTTATATTTATATTCCTACGCTACCTTCTATAAATATACTAGTTCTATTTAATATTATAAATACGTTAGAACTTTCTTTAGTAAATTCGCCCTCGCCTTTATACCTAATAGCGTAGTATATACTATTACGCTAATATCCTAATCCTAGTTTTATAAATACAATTAATAATATCCTTTAATATAGAGTATAAATAAGATATAAAGGCCTATAAATACGTTAAATTTCTTTAAACCTCTTATTCGTGTTCGAATTCCCTAACCTTCTAGCTTCGAAAATTAAGAAGGATTTATAATAAGGATTAGTTATAAAAGTCGCTCTTTAGAATAAAGATTCTTTTATTACCTTACTACTAGGTTTTACGTTAAAACCTAAGCTAAATAGTAATAGGCGTTAAATCTATTACCTATCTTTTCTAGATAATAATTCTATTAACTTTTATATCCTAGATAAATATATCTACTTAAAATATATTACTTTTAATAAGGTTTTAGATCTAGTTTATACTACTAGTAAAGGTAGTATAATATTTAAGAGGGATATATTAAATACTTTTAGAATAGTTCTAGTTATACTAGGTATATAGTAGATCTTAGGTTTTAAGTAGAATAGTATAAGATATATATATATAGTTCTATCCTTTAGTTTAGCTATAGTACTATTTATATTTAACTTATTTACCGAGGGTCTTAAGTAGATAGTTTAGTTATACTTTTATAAATAGAGGTTCTTATTATATTACCTAGATAATAAATTTACTATATTTACTAAAGTATAGGCTACTCTAGAGTTTATTAAGGAGTAGGACAAGTTATATTTATAATTAACTTAGGTACTTAGTATTCCTTTTAATCTATTAAAGAACGTAAAAGGAATAGTTATAGAACTTCTAGGTTTTTAAGTAGATACTAATACCTTTATAACCTCTATTCTACTAAATAAACTTATATAAATCTAAGAGGTAGCTATATAATTTATTTCTTAAGATAGTATTATATAGAAAGAGTTAAAGTTCTTAATAGGCTTACTCTTATTTTATATAAAGGTAGTATAATTAGGCTAGGTTTTCTACTATAACTTTTAGACTTTTATTTATACCTAGCCGGAATAGTTATATTATATAACTCGATAATAGTTAAGCCTAGACGTTAAGGCGGATTTAATATAGTAGAACTAGATACTCTTATAGTTTAATAGTACTTCTTTCTTTAATAAGTAATAAGACTTTATCTACTTATTTTATAATACCTCTATTTAAGGCCTAGGTACCTTTTACTTTAAAATTAACAAATTATATATAGATTAGCGTAATTATATATACCTTCTAGTTAAAGACTAAACGCTATAATTACCTCTTCCTCCTATAGTAAAAGACTTAGTATTTAATATTAATATATTCGAGATTAAAGTAGTATAAGCCTTATTTAAGAAGTAAGTACCTAGGTAGGCCTAAAAGAGAGTAGTAGTTTATATAAATAATATAGCTACTTAAATTAGGCTTATTAAGTAATAACTAAAGTATTCTTTTTAAAATAGACTACTTTACTAGCTATTTTATACTATAGCTTAAATAGATATTAAAATATTATCTACTTAGATTACTAGTAAAAAGAATATACTTACTAATACTTTTTTATAGAATTTATCTAATATAATAGCTAATTAGTACTTACTTTTATAGTCCTCCCTCGAGCTCCTTTAATTAAATATATAGTATTTAGTATATAAGGTAGTTTTTTATAAAAGGTTATAAAGTACTAGTATTTAAGTTTATTTTCTACTATATACTAGGTTTATAATTTATATATTTAATCTTTTAAGTTATTCTAGATCTCTAATTTACGCCTACTATAGCTAGCGGATCTTTTAGGTCTAGCGAACTAGGTAGTAGTAAAAGCTACTAGTAGGATTAATAGGCTCTAGGGAGGCCTTAAGGTAAGCTTAATTATAGTAGGATTATTAGTAATTTAATTATATTATATATAAAAGGGATAGAATATCTAGGTTTTCGATAACTAATATTTATACGGTATTATAAAAGGGATTCGTATAGAGTAGGGTCCTTAGAAGCTCTACTAAGCCGAACTACTTTTATATAAATAGGTATAGTAAATTACGTTAATTCTACGAAAACCTTACTAGGTGTCTATAGGATAGTTTAATTATCTAAATTTCGAAGTAGTAATTAAACTAGCGTTTACTACCTTTTTATATATAAAAGAGCTTACTTACTTAGTTTTAGAACTATAAGATACGCCCTCCTTTTTATACTAAAAGCTTTAACGCTATAATATTACTTTTAGTCTATATAATAAGTTTACTATAGTATTCCTTTATATAAGTAAGGTAGATACTAAGTATAAAGGTATAGATATTATACTAGAATATACTTAGGACTTTATATACCCTATTTCGGCTCTTTTAGATCTATTTAACCTTGATCTATAAGCTTTTATAATACTACTTTTTTATATAGAATAAAGACCGTTTACTAGAGAGTTTTATATTAGTATACTTTATAATTACCTTCGGAGGATCGGCGTATATAATCCCGAGGGTTATTTAGGTTATAGTCCTAGGCGTAGCGCGGCCTAGAGGGCTTATAATATAGGCTTGTCCGAAGTAAATATTTAATATCTTAGTAGGTAGTCTTTAAATATATATAAAGGATATTTTAGGCTTAGTATTATAAATCGGCGTCTATTAAGTAGAAGGTTCCTTTAAGGTCGGCCCTAATTTATTTTGTCTTATTAGTTAGTTCTTTTAGTATTATCTTTTATAGCTACTTCCTTTCGCTCTACTTAATATAACCAAGGGTACTAATAGCTTACTTTCTATAAATCGAGCCTCCTAATTAGCTAGATATACTAGCCTGGAATTAGGAGTGGTTCTCGTATGTAGGCAAGTTATAAGCACTTAAAGCTAGCTAGTAAAATATAAAATAAAAACTAACAACAAGCCTTTCGTTTAGTGCTTGCAATATATAACGAGTGACAATAAATGATTAGTTGATTATCTTTTTCCAACGCTGAGGGTACCTAGTAACCCACTGTAAAGTGGCTAGGGGGCATGTTACTTCAAAGCCAGTTAACACTTTTTCAAAGCCATATTATTAGGCAAATGAAATCGTCCCGTATCCTAATAAAACCACAAAGCCCCTCAAAACCCATCCCAGCACCTACATAAACCCCCAAAGACTCTCAAGCACAACCAAACCAAAGCAGAACAAAAGTATATAAAGCTTGTAAGAGACCACTATTTTTCTCCCCGCATCAGACAACAAACAAGAGGCCTCATTGTGCCATGGGAGGAGTTTCCGAGTTCTCCTATATGTGCTATGGTAACCCCGGATTTGCCGGTTTAACTAATTAGACTATTTATTAAACTCCGCCGGCTAGTTCCACCGAACTACGGTACAGGCAAACCTAGATATAAGGATATCCTCGGGGGTTAGACTTTTAAGGATATAACCGAGGGTATCCTTATAGCGAGGGTCTTGGCATAGGCGACGACAAGGTCGTATATTTAAGTAGTAGGAATATTTAACGTATAGGTTGTAATACTTACAAATTACTAGTACTACACTTAGAATCCTATAGATCGTATTACTAAATACTAGTTTTATACTTAGAGAATACTAGGAATTTACTTAGAACCCCTTAGGTAAGGATAAAAACGAGGATATTTTTAGTATAAAAAGATTTCGGGACCCAAAATATAAGGATATAACCGAGGTTATCCTTATATCCAATATCCTTATATCCAGGTTTGCCTGTATTATTATATTCGACCGAGTAACGGACAATTAGCAAGTAGTAGAATTCTCTATTATATTTAAGCTAGTGCCTTCTATACTTCTCCTATCTCTAGTTCAATCAAGAAAGTCATATTCCAACACTATTGTATTCGCCGTATAATAGATTTGCGGAATGCTATTATAGCAGTCACAAATACAATAGTCCATTCTATAATAAGCTTTTGTTATAGCTTGCTATAGTGTAGAACGAGTAGGGTGGCGGGTGTGGAATAAGGAATAGAATATAGTAGGTAAACACCACAATAACATACAAATCTATATAAGGGTCTGTGTTCCCTGACCCTTATTTCTTCTCTATACTATACAGAGAAAAGGACGGAAGCGTGGGAGGAGGGCAGGTGATATAGGGGGTAGAGACAAGGGGGGTACGGAGGTTGTAGAAGCGGGGGTAGAAGAGCCTTTATTTGTAACAGATAACAAGGTGGAAATAGCTAGAGAGACAAGAGTACTACTACAGTAAAAATAACAAAAGAATACTACTAAAAAGCTAGGTAACAATACTAAAAACAAGGGACAAGGAGCAGCGAGAGTTGGTGCTAGGCGTCCACGAAAGGCGAAATAATTACTCGGAATAGCCTCACTTTTTGCTTATTTGTTGCGTGGAGTTTGTACTTTAATTACTTCTTCTTTTAGGTTGCTTTATTTACTTTAGGCGAGGGGTGTACAGTACTTTAATTAAAACCTAACTTTATTTATTAATATAAGTGACGAATAGTTCGCATCCTAGAAGTGATCAATTAATACTGTCTAATCCACCATGCGTACTAATTGACGAATCAGAAGCGTTGATCAATTCGTCGATTTGAGGGTTACAATAGCACACATCGCTCTATCGATATATCTCGGTAAGGACAAGCGAATTTGAAAGAGTGCTTCCAGCCCTTCTTTCATCTATACTGGAGCCGCAAGTTCGTAACTTTCGCATGCTTAAGAGTTTAAAGGTTTACTATCGAATTTTGTCTTACTGTCGAAACTTATAGACCTACCACTGGGAGAGAATATGTTGTTATGAGGTGTCAAGGATATGTATTCGATATGGAGAGAAATGCTTCCCCAGATCAAGCTTTCCAGGCAAAAAAGCTGGTTTGCAAATCTTCCAAAGTTCTGAAGGTCGTACTCTCCTGGCACGGGTAAACGATTGCACGGTATTCGCTGTGGATGATCTTGCTGGTTGGGAAAGTTCTTTTAAAGCTTATATATACTACCCACAACCTCACTAGAATATAGAGATCTACTGCCCAGACGATTGAGTGAAAATTTGCAATGAAGATTCTCGAACAGCTAATCTTATTTCTCAACATCATAAAAATTCATCTACACGGGTATTCTCATCAAGCACCACCCTCTCCCTCCTATCTAACCATCCCATCCTCCCCTCCAACCCAAATCCAAATCCAAACTCCAAACCACATATCTCATAACTCAATAACCCATAATCTGGACATCCCAGCCATAACCCCCTCATAAATCCCCCGACTCCAAATCCCAAAAAAGCCCACAACACAATCAACAAAATAAAACCACCCATCATCATCTCGCAGTTCCCGCCTCGCAAAGATTTTCTTCTCTACCACCCACTCATCATAAAAACCTCCACACCAGCACTCTCAAAGCCCCTCCCAAAAACCAAACAAGACCCCTCCACAAGGTGACAAACATTAAAAACAACATTTCCCCACGCCTCACGCCCATTAACCAGGATCTTACACTGGATCTCAACAGTATACTCGGGCATCAAAACCCCAGTTCTAAGATCATACCCTAGTCCCTCCGCCAGGCCCTCATACTCCCTGCCATTCTCCGACGAAGCAATCTTCTTGGTTTGGAAACCAAACTCGTCAATGAATTCAGGAGACGTCCAACAGTGGATCATACTCGGATCGTAAAAGGCCTGGACGCTCACACGACGACCTTGCGGGGTTTTGATGAGGGATTTGAAGATCTCGGATGGACTTGGTGGTATAGGTAGGGGGTGCGAAGAATTCAATGGGAACTGTGCACGTTCTGGACTGAACACGTCGGTCTCGACGACTCTTTTCGGACTGGGGAGGGCAAGAGGGAAAGATGACAAGGTCGGAGTTTGCAAGCGACTTTCATCGATGGTGAATTTTTGAATGCTAGGAAGTGGTGTGAAGGCTTGCGCGATGGTTTCGAGATCTGGGAGAGCATCTGTTTCTGTATCCTCGGGTGGTGGCTTGGTGAGGTGAGATGTAAGCCATGATGATAGTTCTTGGGGGTCGTAAAGGTCGTCTGGGTTCTCTCGTCGTCGCTTCTCAGAAGTGTTTATGAGTCCGAGCTTTGGTCTTAGCGACTTTTTAGATTTTGCTCTTCGTTGTTTTTGTGAGGCTTTGACTGATAGTTCGGATTTATCTGGGGCGGAGAATTCGAGACCGAGGCCGACTGTGCTTTCTTGTGTGCTTGTATCGAAACGTTCGATTTCCGGCAGTGTAGGGCTGTACTGATATTTGCGGTATGATGTCATAGTCGAAGTCTGAGTTTGATCATCGTCCAGGTCTAAAAACTCATCCGATTTGAAACCCGAGTAAGGGTTAAACATATCCGAAGAAAGTGAACTGAAAGAAGACGAACACATTGATTCGTAATCATCCTGTGGTGTCGGAGGAGGCTGAAATAGAGAATTGTTGTATGTCGGCTCATCTCGCGAGGTGATAATAGCTGGTAGCGAGTGATCTTGTTGGTGTTTGGTCGATGATTCGAGAGTAAGAGGAGTGATCAAAAGATTCGAAGATCTTATGGGGCCTAGTGGTATGATTCCCGGACTCGTGGGAACATATGCTGAAATCGATATTGGTACTGAGATTATCAACAGCGAAGAGACACTGTTGAATGCAGCTTCCACTTTGAGCTTCTCGGAGAGGGGAACGTGTTTGAACCAATCGTCAAACAGAGCCTGGGATATCCGATTATTCTGCGAGTTGTTTTCCAGTCGAATTGCAAATGCAAGTCTGGACACCTCGCCGTCATAGGTTGTAGGCACTCGATATGGAGATCCCTCAGCTCCAACAAATTTTCGAGGGGCGGTAGATATACGTGAGTTAAGCATACTCTCTCGTGAACGCATATAGCTGAGTCGATTGGTATGGCCCGAGGTACCGTGGGTTGGGTGCAAAGACTTCGGGGGAGGAAGCGAAATATGTATGCTTCGCCTAGGAATTTCTTGTGTCAAAACATGATGCGTTGGATATGCATGCCGATCATTTATGTCACCTGTCATATTATTCCAGACTGATTTGTAGATATGACTATAAAGTTCTCCAACCGAAAACGAAGCGTTTCGTCTTGATCGGCCCATAGCTTCTAGCCCAGTCGCCAACGCATGCGTGAAAGAACATGATCGTCCGGTATTAGGCGCCGAGTCAAATGCGCCTGCGGACATTATTTCAGTTACGCCATTTCCTTCCCCAACAATGCCTCCAGATGTATAGCAGTCCAGTAGTAGTAACACGTCGTTTTGAGATCGTTCCAAGAAAGGTTGAATCTCACTCCACATCAACCTTGGAGTTTCACCTGGAGTTTCTTTTTCTTCCGAATTTAGCACACTAAAGTTGATTAGCAACGATATCCTAAGCTCCAGAAAATTTAAGCGACAAAAGATGATTTCATCCGAAATACCGGGAAAGACATTACCAACCTTGTCCACAATAATGCACCATTCGACGTCACTCGACTGCAACCAGCATAAAAAACAATCTTCAAATATCCTCTATTATTTTCTCCCTGTCTCGCAAAACTCCGGATCTTTTGATTGACTTCAGAATGTGGATTCTGCTTGGGTATTTTGAACGTCTCAACCTCGAAGTTATACACATCATGGAAAACACGCGATAACCTGTCCAAATGATCCAAGGCAGGCAAGTCCGGATGGTCATCTGCCCATACGAATATCAAAACTGTCGCTTTGAGGTATCGCGGTGCATTATTTTCGGTTGGGAAAACGGCTTTCACGGCTTCTTTGATCCCCTCTCCAAATTGTCGCAAACTAATATGCTGCTTTTCTAAATCGATACTGATAGAGGGGGACCATGGGCTTGAGGTTGGGGTGATACTCAAGGTTTCGCGGCTCTTGCCATTCAAACCGAACTTTGATATGGCCATTGGGCCAGACATAATTTTTGCGATCAATGACAAAAAGAAAGAAAGAAAGATATCAAAACTTATCTTAGTAAGACGCTTTGGTGGTATTCATCCTTCAGCGAGCTGTTCCACACGTATGCGTTCAGCCTTGCATATACCCATGTTGTATGGCGAGAGGAGTCAGCAAGGGCATACAGGCTAATTGTTCTCCAATCAGATAGAGCCCGAAACTACTATTTCTGTATTCGGGCTCCCATGGGAAGGCTCAGAGTGCTTCACCTATGGATGTAAGAACTCTATTTGTAGAAGGCTGCACGAAATCAATCGCTCATATGCCGGCGCCCAATCCTTGAGTAATTGATTCCATAAATAAAGCAAACTGCGCCCAACTTTTATTGATGTAACATTCCAGCTCAAAGTGGACAAGCCTCAACGGCTGTTGAAAATCACGCTTTTGTAAGATTACTCACATGGTCTTGCCTTCCGTCGTACCCTCAAAATCTCTTGTAAACTGATCCCAGCCACCTGGCGGTGTATCCCACATCCCAAGGTCTCTCAGTACGAAGTCATATGTACCATCAGCAGGTAGCTTTCCCTGACAAACATTTCCACCCATGGCCACATTTATAATGATCCGGTAGTCGCTCAGCCTTCTTGTGCCCTCCGGAATATTAGCTTTCATAATCGCCTTGCCATCGATATACCAAACCATCTTGCCACCTGCACCGTTATGATCTCCATTCTGCTGCCAAGCGAACCCCATCGTCACTTCTCGGTGAGCCATATCATGAATGGGTGTTTCAAGGACTCGATGTTTATTCCAGTCCTCTCCATTGAAGTGACCCCAATGCAGACATGAGTGGTTCACGCAATCTCCATTCCAACTTTCAAAGATGTCAACCTCGCCATCGTTAGGCCAAGTAAATGGCTGTGCTGGTAAGAGCCAGAAGGCGGGCCAAATCCCATGGGCACAAGGCGCTCGCACAGTGGCAGATAAAAATCCACATGTACGTGCTAATCTCTGCTCAGAAATCAGGCGTGCAGAGGTATACTTGTCATGCTCGGCTGATGAATTGACGATACCTCTGACAATCAACTGCGAGGGGCCAAAAAAGGAATTTTGGGGAGAGTTGGTGTAGTTCTGGGATTCATTGTTGCCCCAGCCATGCGATCCGGTTTCATGAATAAAATAAGTGGAGATGGGGAGGGATGGATCAAAGTGTGGTTGCCAGTATGACTGCATCTGAGGAGGATGAGGCCGTGTCGATGAGGGAATGGGAGGCTGTGGAGAGTGGGAGTGGGGTTTATTCCAGGAGGGGACCGGAGGAGGGCCCCCTGGGTATGATTGTTGCTGTGGAGGAGGAGCATTATAGAATGGCTGTTGTTGCTGAGGAGGATAGTATGGTTGTTGTTGTTGGGGAGGATAGTATGGTTGTTGTCCTGGTGGGGGAGGGTAGTGTTGTTGGTGCTGCTGCGGTTGCTGGCCAGTCCGGCTATCCGCAAGCTCCTTCAACTTGGCCTTGCCCTTGTCAAGAGCACCCTCGAGTTTATGCAAAAAGGACATGGCTCGGTTGGCGATGTTTCTGAATACCTATGTAGCCGTGGTGTTGAGGAACCTTGATTTCTCAGTACGGAGTACGCCCATGTCATGACGCACCAAGAGTTCCAGGCTTGCCTAGTAAATGCCGGCATCCCGGTCTTTCGGTAGTGCACATGACAGACTGACAGTCGAGGCTAACTCAAGTGGAGATGAGACAGATAATGGTCCGTGCTTAGAGATAGATATATCTTTCAACCCTAAAATACTTGCACTTACTTAACGATTATAAAAGTTTGTAAGCGTACAAATTGTAGAGAATTGAAAGAAAATCTACTTTTGTGCTAGAGTACTTTTTATAAAGGCGTTGTGTTCCTGAGAAAGTCGGGGTTCAAGTTGATAGAAGTTGAAAGCACCAACCATAATCTGTCTCATCTCCACTTGAGTTAGCCTCGAGTATCTCCGGATTGTCGGGCCGAACGGGTCATACATTCTCCACATTTATATATCCACTCTGGTCCTCGAGAACGGTTCAGAATGATGGTGATTGCCGGAGTTCTAGAACAATCAATCGAATGTTCTAAGTACATTGAAGCCCTGTCAGTAAGCCCGAGTTCTAAGTCAATTACTAGAAATTACTCCCGGAATAAAGAAGAACAAAACGTGAGATGTTTACTACTACTTCTCCAATCCATCGCGAGGAAAAGACCCCTTGAAGCAAACATTAGTGAGTATGAGTTCTCTCTGCATAAAGAAAGTAAAATGCCAAGAAGTCCATCGGTTTGGAGGAAACCAATAAAGTCCGAGACAAATTACTAGATTCTCAGAAAGAATTCCATTTCGAGTAAGACGCAATAGGCAAATGTTAAGCGAGATTTGTACTTGATTTTTGTGAGGAACAGAGAGACATCAGGGAATGTAAAATAGTGATGGTAGTGTTGGTATGAATATACAGTCGGTGCGATTAAGTCTAAGCCATTTAGCCGAACCCTACTAAAACTCGACGATTTGCCTAGTTTTTAATTACTTATAAGTATATAGACTTCTAATAAAACTATTATTCCTCCTAGATACTTATAGTTGAGTACTTTCTTAGTAATTTTATATAGGTACATCAAGCTATATATTAGGTCTTTATTAGTATATATCGTAATCTTCTAAACATACTAATTTTTATACCGAATTTAGGCCGAATTTGGTGTAAAATACTACTTTTTAGAGAGGGACAACTTTATACGCCTTTTATTTAATACCCTGTATTATCTAATAAAATCGGAAGAGACAGAAAGGACGGAAACATTAAGATAAAGGGATTTTATAAAGGATTTTATATTTCCTATTCGCCTTTTAGGTTTTTATACACTTAATTATACCGAGTTTTAGTGTAAAAAGTGTAAATGGCTCAGACTTAATCGCTAGTACTATACCTATCAATGTTGAGTAAAGGAAACAAACAAAAGTGCAAACAGTGGTACAATGATCGATTGTGTTATAAGCTAATGGAGTGAAAGCGTTTGAATATGCGACTAGGTACTTATGGTACTAGGAAAAGTGGGACTACTGTGACATTTAACTAAACAATTATCGAATACACTGTAACACGTGGTTTTGAGGAGAGTGATGTCTATTGTGTCGTTGAATTTTCGAATTCTCAGCAACACCATTGTTTGGCTTGGTAATTCGATAAGAGCTTACAGTAGCGATAAGAATACCCTGATCATTAACAGAAACGAAGATCTATATCTATTATGGCCACTGACTGTTACTAATCTGAATACTCCGCACAAGGATAGCAATATCCACGTGATCAGGACCTTGACCATCCCATCAATCAACAGTGAATAAAATCAGACGGCACACATTCATAACCTAAGATAACCAGCCCTCCACCAAATCCACCAATTATGCACCTGTTGGTGGTACCCTAGGCAACTGCAATGGTCTAGCGGTGCGAAAATGCCCAAAGGTATTGTACTAGCCTTGTAAAACCGTATAGTACTTGTAAGCTAAAAAATAATATAAAACTCAGTTCGTCTGGTTTTAGGTCCTCTGCGCTCTTTAGATGGGAGTTGGATTTTTTTGGAAGTTTTTTTTATGTGAGAGGCTTTTTTTGGGGATTTTTGGGGCCGGGGTGGGTTGTGGTAGGGGGTAAGGAAGAGAGGTGGTCAAGTTATGTCCTGGATAATTCACTCAGCTCTCTTATCCAGGAAATGATCCGAATAATCTTGCTCAAAGAAAGCGAAAAGGCATTGATCTAAACCTCTTTACCTTACTCTGATTATTACTTCAAAAATTACGGAATGACGAGAAAGAAACTTCTGCCATTCTGCCCGAGAAGAGACTATTGGTGTTTCGGTCACTATATACCTAAGCTTAGACTGTCCTGTCTTCCCTCCAACGTTAAGTTCCAATGCACATATCTACCGTTTTCCAATGCCACCATAGCCCTAGATAGTTAGGTAATCGCTTCTACGAAATTGAATTGTTATACTAGACTTGCGAGATTAATTGTTCTGGAATCTAGATAAATTGAATGGCAACAGTGTTTGCTGCCATTTTGTAAGCTATGTCGAGGTTTTGAAGAAGCAGGGAATATGTAATTGGAACTGGTGTTTTAGATTACAGTGGTTTTAGTGACTTGAATAGTTGTTTGGGGTACTTTCTCAAAATAGATCAGAACACTGAACTTGATGTGGAAGAACTGATTTATAAAATACACTATGTAGCAAATAGATGAGGTTTATTAACTCCCACGCTGCTAGTATCAGACCTGAACTTCACTTTACAACTTCAACATAATCTCTTTTCTGAATTCTTCGACACACCTTATACTTTCCACCGCACCTCTGGTAGTATTGCCCAATTACTAAGCCTAACCAAATCATAACAAGTACCTCACATATGTATCTTCACCTCCCCCACCATCTCCCTCGCCTCCGTCACATCCTCAAACCTCAACCCCTCAACATCCTTCGCACTCCCCCCATACCCACTCCCCTTCGGCTTGATCTCAAAATCATCATGTTTCTTCCCCGTCCCCAACTTATCATGCATACTAAAATGCACAATCTGTCTCTCCACACTCCATTCCTTCAGGTTATCAAAGTTCTTGCACATATGTGTGCCCCAAGGAGAGGGGTTATTCCCTTTCGTTGGGTGGTAGAAGAAAGACGTAGGTGCGGTGTCGCCGAAGCATTGGAGGGTTTGGCGGATGTGGTCTATGCAGTGGTCTGAACAATATTAGTTTGGAAGTGGAAGTGGGATGGGAGGGGGAGGGAGAGGTACCGATGTGTAGCATTTCTACAGTGTCGTAGTTTATTGTTCCGTCTTCGTGTTTGGTCCAGATCTCTGGCCAGCGCTCGGGATACATCATCCGTCGAATGGTGTTGAGACAGTGGAGTTGATGCCATACGTCAAGCATGACAAGTGATTTATCTGGCTCATCTGGGACGGGGACGGTTGGGTAGGGGAGTTTCTTTGCTTCTTCGTTTGGGATTCCGGATGTTCCGACTATAGAGTGTTAGTTGGATGTTGTTGGATGAGATCAGGGAAGAAGGGGACGGACAGTTGTATAGATCAGACCACATCTTATCTTTTTCGTCGGTGGGAAAACCCATGTATTCCCCTTTATCCCAGAAATTCCATGTGAACTCTATTTCCTCGTATTCGATGACTTCTTTTGCGGGTGCTATGATTCATTTAGCCCCTTTTCAATAGCGGAATAGTGGTGTACGGGGAATAAATACTGTACAGGTTTCCCAAAGAGATGTCCACTGGCTTCGAGAACCAAGTCTTCAACGCTTGAAGTGTAAACACCAACAATATTGTGTAAAGAGCAGCAAGATGAACTCTGGCAGGTGTAATCCATCTCTTCCGTGGCGCGACAAGTGGAAAATCTTTATTCACGTCTTCTGAGTTGAGAAGACCTGCGGACACGCTATTGCGAGATGAGGTTGGGCTGTCATAGTCGTCTTCATAGGACTTACTCATTTTGAAGGGTTTAAATAATTTATGAAGATAGATGTGTAATGGAAAAAGGTGAAGTAAGGAGTTGGGAAGGGAATGTGAAGTTGGGAAAAATAAGAGTGCCAGAAAAATACTCAAGTGAGAAGGTTCGTCTGTCTGACAACCCCGCTTTGGGAAGATAGAATCTAGACGACGTTTGCATGATATCAAGGTCCATCTCATGCATCAATGAGAGAGGGTATTTGAAAACACCAGCCCCAGCGAAATCGAGACATCAAATGTTCTAGATGGCGGCGATTTGGAAGCGCACATATCGTCCCAAAGTGGAGTTCTCACCGTCTGACTCGATAAAATAACTAGCATCTCTACAGCAAGAATCATCATTCTCTTTGAAAAGATGGCCCCAAAACCCACCATAAGCATGCGAATATGAGCGGTGAAGTAAGTAGCTGAAGAGCAAATACTGTATACAAAATTAAGCGAGAACACGGTGATAACCCAAGTCAGACTAAAAGCAGAAGGTAGTACAGTCAGAAAAAGAGTGCATTCTTCAGAATTACTGTGAGAAGATAGATAACGTGTCACATTAAAAAAATGTCGCTATTCCCCCATTGTACAAGATTAGTGGAAGCACAAAGGTCACATGTGGAGAAGTAAAGTAAGTCCCTGCAGGAGGCTAAATCTGACCAAGTGCCACCGAGAGAGTGAGATTTTACGAGCGGGTAAGATCTCCGGTAGGTGAGATATAGATCTGACAGTTTATGGCAGGTTACGACAGTTAAGGTGGGTCCATGAAGAACTTCTGGGCTTCGAAAAGCCTCAAAGAAATGTGGTGGAGAGCTCAGACGAGCTGGTTACCTGTCAGAAACTAGTCCTGCAGCCCTTATATGCGGGGTTTTGCCCGCATTAGCGTGACAACACAAGATGGAAATCTGCATCCCAAGCCTTTTTACGAGCTGGTTACTTATTACGATTAGCTTTATATGCCGAATTCTGCATAGAATGCCATCTTTGGTCACAAAGCTGCCCTTCTGCTCGAAAGATTTCTCAAGGTCAAGAGAGTCGATCTTCCATCCAATAAAACAATTGACCGAGAGGTATACCGTACTCTGTACTTAGGCAAAAGAAAGGGAATTTTACGAGCAAATGCGGGGTCCCTGCAGCGGGTGTGAAAGTGTATACATGCAGTCGAAACAAGCTTAACTCTATTTCTTATCTATCGCAGCCCCCATGGCTTGTAATGTGGGAACTTTCTCTCCTGGCCGGCAGTTGTACAAGATCTTCATGGAAATCTGTATAGAGACTTTACTGGGCTTTGAACCAAGGACTGCACCATTCGATCCTGTTAGATCTTGGAGCCCAAATATTATGTTGAATGTTCAAAATGTTACACAGAAGCACAAGCTTTGCTGCCGAAGAATAAAATGACCTCAAAATGATACTAAAGTATACTGTATGCGATGATGACCACCTTCATCCCCAAGCGGTGAGCTTCCATCTGTACCAAAGAAGCTCTTACCACTTGTGATCATTCCCATCAATTCCCCATCAGTTCCCCATCAATTCCCCTCACAATGATCCATTCTGACAAATGGTGGCTGGCTACCTCTCGTCCCCCAACGCACTTGACCAAACCTTCTCAACGCCACAAGAGAACGTTGTACTCAGATCCATCACAATCTACAGCACGACAAAATGCAAGGTAAGCGCTAGACTTCAAAAGTCGTGCTGGAGAATAAGCGCTGCGGCGTAGTTTTCCGTGCCGCACCCGCTGATAAGTAAGAACCTGGGGTCTTGGCCCCGTAAACTGCCAGAGAAAGTGAGATACGCGTAAACAACTCACGGAATGATCACGGACTGGGATGGCACTGTATGCAGGAACTAGGGACCCCAATATTCTCCGTTTTTCGTGGTACTCTCCACCTTTGGGATATCTGCCAAGATATCAAGGAGAATCAAGCGAACCCCTGATTTACTATGTTGATATCTGTAAATGGTAAATATACGGTAAACTTGAACTAGGAACTCTACGTACAGAGTCAACTGTAGACGATTCTGGGTAGAGTGAGAGTTCTTACACTCAATTTTTGAACTTTCGCAAAATCACGAACCTTTCATTTGGAAAAACACAAGAAAACGATCGCACTCACGTTTCCCTTCTCGATTCCAAGAAGGATCCATCTTTTATTCGCTTAAACATTTATTTCAGAATATCAGTATGACTCCATACAATCTTTACTGTGTAAATACTGACAATGATAGCAATGCGCCCCAAACACATCTACGCCAAGTTAGAGGAAGAATCAATATCTTCATCACAAACCAGCCTAGTATCTCAAGAAAAAAGAAGACCATGGATATCCCTTATAGCAACCGCCATCACAGCAGCCATACTTTCATCTTCCCTCACAATCGCCATCATGACAACTCTCTCACCTCATGGAATCTCCCTCCAACAAATTATCTCATCTCCCTCCTCATCCCACAACCCAACCAGCACAAACCTCATCCCCTCGCCAGTCCCCCAAGCACACACACACCCAACCCCCCGACCCAACTGCGGAACCACCCTCACCGAAGCCAAAAGCCTAAACTGCACATTCGACCCCCTCTCCGTCGCCTGGCTCCCACCAGACTGTCCCCGGGACGGAACCTCAGAATTCATCGACTTCCTCGGTAACGGCACCAAGTGGAAATACTGGTACGACCGCGCCGGGACGCAAGAAATCGGCTCACCGTACGAACTCGCCCACATCGGGGAGAACGGAACGTATTGGACGACGCAGCGGGAGCATATCACGCATTGTGCGTTTATGATGTTGCGTGTGCATCGGGCGATGGAGAGAGGGGATGGGAGGGGCGATATGTTGGTGCGGAAGTATGAGCATTCGAGGCATTGTTTGATGTATTTGGTTACTTTGGCGAGGGGGGAGGATGATGAGAGGATTACTACGAGTGGGAATGTGGGGTTTGGGGATTGTTGATGGGGAGTAGAGTGCATTTCAAGTTTTTATTGTTCTTTTTCTTTTGATCTTGTAACGAGCGTGTGATTGCTCAAAGCCAGCGTAGTTTCCATCCATATTTCTGAAGCTGCCACAATCGAGAGTCGCGTGATCAGAGTGTTAAAAACATATGTCACTTAAATTATAAACCTAGTTTATATCTGAATATACCCTACAGGGATATATATAAATACGCTAACGCAACTACATATCTTACATCGAAGTCCAATCCGGGCAATCCCCTCTTAGTCATAAGCGAAGTCGCACACAACCCTCCTCGGCACAAGCTACCGTAAGAAACTGTGGACCAGGTAACACATCCGCTTCAACCCCAAAAAATCAGCCCAAAGCTTGCAAACCTCAAGCTACAACATCCGCACTATCCAACATTAGGAAGGTCCCCCAAATCCCTGTTGATCCCCACACATGCGAATGGATCTTTCCACAGCAAGTCTTATGCCAGTAACACACAGAGCATCAGCAAAACGGCAACGAATGAGATCACAGAAGAGAAGGTTTTGAACACAACACCCACCAGAGACGATAGATGCATAAACCCCTTCTCAGCTTAGCGGGAAAAGCTAGTAGAATACTCATCTACAATGACCCAAAGATCCAGATACGAACCAGGAGGACGTGTCTCGAACATAACACCCCATTTCTACATACCCCCGAACAACACTTGTACCAGATGACTGCATATCGCACTCTTCAACAACAAGATAGAGCATGAGGGGAAGGAAATTCGAAAGCGCGCTCACCGCTCCAGCCGTCACAGAATCTCAAAGCAAAGTCAAGTCCGAAATCGCACTCTCCCCATCTGGAATCTCCAAGCATAGATGCAAGTATATAAACCACCCCTCCCACCAAACCCAAAACTATCATCATCATCCCTCACTTCTCTACTCCCAACCAATATTCAACAACCCAACGCAACCTTCAAAATGAGAGCCAGCATCCTCCTTACAGTCGCCCAAGTGGTCGCAGTCCTTGCATTCCCAACCGGTAAGACAGATCCCATCTCCTCAACATCCTCCTCATCCTCCACGATAGCTAATCGCACACCAGGACTAAACACCCCCATCGCATCCGGTACATACCAACACCATCCCAAACACTCGCCTTTCTTTTCAAAAACCCATGAACTAATGTATGAAAACAGAAATCGAAGCACGAGCCGAGGACATCGATAACGCCTGGAAAGCAAGCTACAGTACCTACCCCCTTCTCCCCCTCCTCCTGTTTCCGTGTTGCTCAAACATATTTTCGAGACGGAAGATAGCTAATTCCTGTCTTTTTTCAGTCAAGAGAAGCGAAGACATCGACAACGCCTGGAAAGCAAGTTACAGTATGTATTCCCCACCTCTCACTTCCTCAAATCAATGTATGTAGAATGGGGAGTATGATAGTACTGACTGAACCTCTTACAGTCAAACGTAGCGAGGATATCGATAACGCTTGGAAAGCAAGTTACAGTACGTCCCTCTCAACCTTCCCCTAGATCCTATACTTCCCGCTCAATATCAAAATACGACATATCCTCGGATTTCTCGATCATGAGTAATCATGGGAAGGCTGATTTTAGAACTTTGTGTAGTCAAAAGAAACGAAGACATAGACAACGCCTGGAAAGCAAGCTATAGTAAGATTACATATCTCCTCTCTTCTCCCCCCTTTGAGAATCTCACAAACTAACTCCCCCGCCCCCAAAAGTCAAGAGAAACGAAGACATAGACAACGCATGGAAAGCCTCCTACATCAAGCGCGGCGAGAACATCGACAACGCCTGGAAAGCCTCCTACATCAAGCGCGGCGAGGATATCGATAACGCTTGGAAAGCAAGCTATAGTACGTCCCTTTCCCTTACTCCCTCCTCCCCATCCCCTTCCCCTCCCCTCCACCTATCCCCTCCAACAACCCAAGAAACAAACTAACATCCCTTTTTCCCAAGTAAAACGCAACGAAAACATCGACAACGCCTGGAAAGCCTCCTACATCAAGCGCGGCGAGGACATCGACAACGCCTGGAAAGCCTCCTACATCAAGCGTGAGCCAGCTGAGGGGGGTGAGAATGTGGATTTGGCGTGGAAGGCTAGTTATATCTAGATCTAGATCCTGATCTTGACGGTGTGATGTGATGGGAAGTAGGAAAGGGGAAAGGGGATTGTTGGGAGGGGAAGGGAGGGATTGAATGATGACGATGATTACGTATGAGAGAGAAGGAAAGAAAGTTATGAATAAACTACCCATGAACAAAATATATTTATTATCTCGATTATCTCAATTAACTAATTAACTAAGTGATTATCAACTAATCAACAAACAAACGACTTTCATGAATATAACATCTTACATGTACGAGATACTCACAACCCTCTCACTCAAACCATCCCTAACCATCGTAATATCCTCACAAATCCCCACTCCTCTCTATCGCTTCTTCATTTCTACAAAACCCAAAGAAATCCCGACAAGAATACCATGCATCTCATTCTAGTACGTAAATCTTTAAAAACCCTCGACTTTGAGTATAATTATCAATTACAATTTACACTATACTCATTAATATAGATATAGATATAGATGAATTCCACCCTAGCTCTAAGAAAACTGTATTTTCATCGCTCTTCATTAACTTAACTCATTCCAATAAAACTCATTTAATAAAACTTATTTCCATACAATTCAATCCACCTCAGTCCGTACGGCATCCCGAATCTACTCTAAACCAGACAACCAAATCTTAAATCTTAAATCGCAAAACTTAATTTCAAAGTCCTTTATAAAAAATCGTAAATTATAAATTATAAACTAGCTCAACCCTAACCATATATACTAGTACAAGAACAAAACACAAAACCCACAAACATAACTAAAAACCTTAAAAGTTAAACCTAACCCCCTACTCCCACAATCTATGCGGCATATCCCCCCGAACTCTATAATATCATCGTCTATAACATCTTACCATTTCTATCATTTTTTTAACTTATTTTCAAACCCTCCCTACCCTCTCCTCCACCTCTCTACCTCTCTACCTCTCCTCTACCTCTCCTCTACCTATCGCTTTACATACTTACCTAGAAGGGTCCTATAGGGGTATATATAGAAGAAATAGGACTTAATTACAGGCCCTATCCGATCAAGTCCGTTCCGTAGGTAGGCGATAGTAAGGGAATAGGCAGCTAGGGCATCTACGTACGTAAAAATACCTACCTAGGCACGTAAAGTCTACAGTGGAGGTATAGGAGTATAGGAGTATAGCCACTCTAGTACAGTACAGTAGTAGTAAATATATGACTTTTACGATTTACGATTTACGATTTGCGATCAAGTCATCTGGTTTAGTAGTAAATTTGGGATGCCGTAGTCCGCCAGATTCAGAGACATAACCCAAGGAAAGGGAAAAAGGAAAGAAACCCTTCTTAGTACAGTACTCATAATATAAGATCAAAAGACTGTCAACGTTCACTTCCATTGATATCCTCACCCTCACCCCAAATACTACAAGAAAGCCTAGGTATGTAGCTACAAAGCCCTTTGAGAGATCTCTCTTTCACCACACCACTCCAATTTTCTCATGTCCTTCATTCCACATTTCCACCCTAGATTATACCTTCAAATCTTTGATCTTCTCAGTAGCCTCACTCTCACCACCAGCCGCAGGTTCTGCTGCTGGTGCAGGAGCAGGAGCCTTCTTTTCCTTCTTCGCCTTTTGTCCCTGCCCTTCCTTACCCCAAGTCGTCGAGGTGGAATTCTTGGGTAGTTCCTTGGTGAAGGGAATGAATTCCGGTGCACCAGGTAGGTATTTTCTCAGTGGCTCTGGCACGTTGAACCCCTTGAGTGAAAGATTAGCATTGTTTCCGCAATTGAAATCGTTTAATAACTCCCCTGCCCCCTCCCCCCTCCCCAAAAACATCCGGAAAAGAGAGAAGCGGAACAACATATAAGGGGGAAAATTCTAAAACATACCTCCTCAGTCTGGAAATTCTCCAACAAACAGCAAAGCGCCCGCTCCGTAGCACAAAGCGTAGAGTTAAGCGCATGAACATACTTCTTTCGAATCTCCGTCTGCAATTTAGCACCATATCGGATTTCCAGCGCGCGAGATTGGTAATCGGTACAATTTGAGCATGAGACCAATTCCTTGTACTCGCCTTGGAATGGGAACCAGGCTTCGAGATCGAATTTCTTGGCTGCTGCGTTGTTGAGAGCACCCGAGACGATGGCTACGACTCGGTATGGGACGCCTAGAGACTTGTAAAATTCTTCTGAAACGGAAATCATGTCATCGAAGGCTTCCCAGGACTTTTCGGGATCGGTGAGGACGAATTGTTCAATCTAGTTAGGATTAGCTTGGTGAGAAAACATTGGAAGTTGAATACAGACCTTTTCAAATTGATGGACACGGAAAATTCCCCAAGCATCCTTGCCAGCTGAACCAGCCTCTCTTCTGTAGCAAGAACTGAATCCTGCATATCTGATTGGCAAATCCTTAGCAACCAACCACTCATCCGCATGGAAGGCAGAAATAGGTTGCTCAGAGGTAGCAATAAGGTATTTGTCGTTCTGTGAATCACCATCAATAACCTTGTATAACTCCTCGTCGAATTGCTCCAACTGAGCTGTCTTTGCCATGTACTCCTTCAACATAAATTGTGGAGTCTGCAATGGTGTATATCCCTTGGCATCCAAGAACTCCAAACCATAGTTGATCAACGCTTGGTTCAAGAATACACCCCATTTTCGCAGGAAATAACCTCGGTGTCCAACAACTTTGGCGCCGCGTACTGGGTCGAAACCGTCCAATCTGGTGAGAACTTCGTGGTGTGAAAGACATTCCCGCTTCTCGACTTTGACGCCTTCTGGTGCCCAATCTCGTTGTAGCGCATTGAAGTCCTGTTGCGATTCTTAGCCATATATCCATACCAAGTCCCCTTTCACATATCGCTAGCCTACCTCATCGTTATGTACTGGTACGGAATCATGAACAAAGTTGCCAATGGTTCTAAGTTTAGCTTTCAAGAGCTTATCCTTCTCAATCGCAGATTCGTTCATGGCCTTCTTCTCCTTCTCCAACTCAATCTTTTGTGCTAGCAAACCATCCGCATTCTCCTTGGCCTTCTTCTTGGTCCCGATTTGTTTTTGGGTATCGTTGATCTTGGTGTTGATTTGGGAAACACTGTATTGTGCTGAGAGTTGATCATTAGCTCGTGGAACGAGGTTTATGGACATAAAGTAGACCAACTCTTTCGGTGATCCTCATATAAAGCGATTACTTCATCCACAGCTTCAACAGGGGCATGTCGTCGTCTCTGTGACTCCCTGATCTTCTCTGGGTTTCCTCCCTTCTCGACGATGAAGTCGAAGATGTCGAGCATTTTGGATAGCGATACGCTCTGCGAAGAATGCAGAGAGAAAGAATATATGTATTGAGCTGACTGGGGAGGGTTGTTGACTCAGAGCGCGCGCGTAGGTAGGAATTGCTCACTCAATTCTCTAGTGGGGGGTTTATCGCGGATTAGGTTGCAAGGGTCCGGATCGCGGGGTTCCCAGTCACGTGTAAAATCTATTTCTACCTCCCGTCGAGGTCCTCCCGTCTCTTCCCCTTTCCCTTTACAAATGTTATTTCAGACAGCTTTATGCACAAAATTCTATATGACGGAACTACCGTGCGCCGGCAAAATGTTAAGTCCACAGTTAATCTCTAATAGTTGGTGGGAGAGAGTAGGTACTACTCGTATAGATCCATATATTTCAACCAGAACACTTCCCTTTGAACCTCAACTGAAGAAACTCCTGTATAGTTTTAATCCAATTGTATTTGCTCACAGAATCATACCATGCTCTTTGAATTAAACGCCCAAGCAATATCGAAAACCTCTACCAAACGCCAGAACGTGGAAGCATCGCCTGCCAACCAAAAAGAAATATGCAATGCCCGTCGTATAACAAATCATGAACTCACAGCCAATCCTCCCCAGGGGTTTATCCGTATAATCAACCTCTCATATTCACATAAGCAAACACTTGTTCCCACCTGTTGGCTCATTAGGATTCTGTGACTTCTCCACCTGTCCCACCATCAACTCAAAGGCCTTGGTGACATTTTCATCGTATCTGGCACTGGCTTCCGTCCAAGCACAATTGAAGCATTCAGCGAGTTCCTTTCCATCTTCTGCCGTGACTTGACGTTGCTCTGGCCGTAGATCACTCTTGTTGCCAACAATGACCATTGGCACCCATTCCGAACCCTGAAGATATCAGAGTGTGAAAGATGTATCAAGTTAGGTAAGCAGTCCTACCAAGTGGTTGAGAATTTTATCTCTGATGACCCGAATCATCTCAAAGGACTGAACCGAGGCAACGGAATAGACCAGCATGTAGCCATGAATCCCAATGAAGTGCTTGGAATTCAGAATGCTGTACTCGTCCTATTCAGGTAGTCAGCGTGGGGTTTCCACGTTCTTGTGCCACGCGTCTCTGGTTGGGGGAAGGAGGATGTGGTGGCGCCATGTGACAAGAGGTGCTTGGTGCGCATCCATGGAAATGGGAAAGTGATCAGATTTCGGAATAAAAGTTAAAAAGTGTCCTACCTGCCCCGCGGTGTCGATGATTTCGGTGGCATATTCCTGTCCCTTGTGCTTGATGATCTTGCTAAAGGTGTTTTCGATGGTGGGGTAGTAGCTCTCTACGAAATGCCCGTCGACAAAGCGAACGGTAAGTGAAGATTTCCCTATGAGAGAAATTAGAGGCGGCGGTGCAGTGGTGAGGATGTGAAGATGTGTAGATGTGTAGATGTGTAGATGTTGGGTGGAAGGTGGGAGGTGGAAAGATAAGAAGGCCTTCGCTTTCCCTATCCCTTTCTCCATCCCCTTCCCCTTGATTATGACCGGCGACCGCCACTTTCCCTACAACACATGCAATATCATCACCATACCAACTTACCAACTGATCGACTACCGACAATGGCTATCTTACGTTGCTTGGGAGGAGCTGGCATGACGGATGAAGAGGCGTTTGAAGAGCAAAGAGGATCCTATGGTATAGGTAGGTATACAGTAGGTATCCTGTGTGGAGGGAGAGGTGATGGATAGACTACCTGGAGAGGTACGAGTATGGATATTGAATGCTGGCTGGCTAGCTACCAATACGAGAGTTGCTAGTACGTACTCTGAATTCTGGCTTGGCGGGATCTCGTAGGCTCACCTGGGCTGCGTTGCTACTGGGCAGGGCGGACTTCCTCCAGCCTGTGACAGGAAACCTGAGGAATTCCAGGTTGGAAAGGAACCTTAGGGGTTCGCATCACGTGCTGCAGGTGCATTTTCAACTTGGAAGTCCCAGGCTCGACCCATTCATTCTCTCCCCCTTTCCAATTCCCTTCCTCCCCTTCCAAAGCTTCCAGCGGGCAACTCAAGTCTCGTCTCAAGCGAGCTGCGGGGTCTGGAACAAAAGAAGGTTTGCTTGACTTGGGTGCTTTGCAGCAACGAAGGCTAAGACTTTTTTTTTTAGTAGTTGCATAGAGCTCTTTTTTTTAGTACGGGCATTTCTTAACTAACTCACGGCTTGACCCTTAGCCCTTAACTAAGGCCTTAGCTAAGAAGAATTAATCTGTCATAAGTGAATGTATAGTAATCATTCAAGTCTTCTATCGCCAATTCTTCTATACCCGCAATAATCCCACCTGCAATGGCCAAAAGAACTTCACAGGTACTTGAGATATACACGTAATAAACTCCATACTCGTAGTGGGGTAGGTAGGGGAGGTAGGTAGCTCCCAGCAGTGATTCACCTGCACCAGACAGTTAACGCTCTTATCAGAAAGCTGCGTCATAGGACCTCAGTGTTCCTCCAGTCTTTTAGGTTTGAGCTACCAGCAAACTGGAGAGTTACCTAGCCAGCTAGCTAGACCCTGACCCCTCCAAAGTTAGGCACACCTCCCAGGCCTCCCAGGCCTCCCAGGCCATTTCCCCCAGCGTTCCCCCATTAAACCATCCCCAATCGACCCTCCACGCACCACATCGCCACTGTTTCGTAGGCTGGCAAATCCCTACTACAGGGTCCCTAACGTCAGCCTTGCGCTGCCGGCCGCCGGAGACTAAGGAGTGCCTAGGAGTGCCTAGCTTTGCCCTGGAGGCATTCACAACTTTTTAAGACCGACCACTTTCCCCCACACTGGCCGCAGCCCTCCCACAAAACTCTCTGTAGATACGAATCACCACACCCACCGAGACACTCCAGACACTCTAGCCAGATTCAATCGCATACGCTCAACTCCCTCTGCAACATACAGAATTTCTTCGCCTAGCCAAAACCCTTTGGTTGAGGTTGAGAAAAAGAAAAGAAGAGTCATCATCGCACAGCAGCTCACTCGGGCCAAGCTCCTCTATCAAAAGCCGACCACCAACCACCAACCAACGACCCTGGCGATCCAGCTTCTTGCATTACCTGGTACAATCACGTACTATTGCCCTCCTGCAGAACCACATTTTTTGTGCTTCTGCCATGCTTTCAACCATTCCAACTGGTGAGCGCCCGAAGACCACCACCTGTAAGTATCTCCATCTCTCCACCTTTGCCACAATCACAAAAAAAACTCGTCAAAGAAACCCCGAAACTAATAAACGATTCCCTGATCAGTCAAACACGGCGGCCAAACACAGCATTCGGAGATTGCGAAAGTTGCAATATCCAAAGCCATCCTCAGCACTCATTCTTTGGCCCTGACGAGAATGCCGACCCACCCTCCAACGTCCACCTCTTTTACCACTCCTACTTCCGCTCCCGCTCCTCTTGCTCTCGAGGAAAATGAAGAGTCAAAAATCAAGAAACCTCTTCCCTTTGCTCCTCTCCCAAAACCCGCAATTGCCGACAATCACCTTGCGCCTCCCCGATCTGTCAGCCACGCCTTGAGTGCCGTCGGAATGATCAGTTCAGGTCTCCAGAATGGTGTTGGACACCCTTTGAGTGATACTCCTATGCCTAGTGCACCATCTACTGCACCTAGCAGTCCGCGAATGTAAGTTAATATTGTAATTTTGCCTTATCAATCTGCAGACTTTCCAATCCCCTTCAACCGCCCCCCTTAGCTACCCCTCAATTCCACGTCCCAAACAAGTATGATATTAACTTGCAATAGTTACCCAGTTCGACAAAATTCTGGAACAGTTACTCCACGCGTACGACCCCCAGCCACAACTCTCAATATTCCCGGCCTCACGAGATCTCGAGTATCGCCCGATGGCAAGATTGCACAACGAGATGTGGGCGCAAAGTTGGTAGTTATTATGGTCGGACTTCCAGCTCGGGGAAAGTCGTATATTACCAAGAAGATCCAGCGATATCTCTCCTGGCAACAACACGAAACCAAGATTTTCAATGTTGGAAATCGTAGACGTGTTGCAGCTGGTGCTCAGGGGCCGAATGGCACACCAGCAAGTTCCCCCCCTGGCTCACCAGAAAGAGTTGCTTCGAGCGCTTCCATCACAGCTATCATGGATGCACCCACACAAGCTGCCCATATCCTTCTCAATGGACTTGATCCAAAACAAGAACACAATAACTTGATGAAGCTTCCTAGTGCAGAGGGAATGGACCAATCTGCTTATTTCTTCGATCCCAAAAACAAGAAGGCTGCTCAATTGCGTGAAGAAGTAGCTCTGGCAACCCTGGACGAAGTTTTGGATTTCCTTCTCAATAAGGGTGGATCCGTTGGTATTTTGGATGCGACTAATAGCACACTCGAGCGTCGTCAAGTTCTGTTTGACCGTGTCAAGCAGCGAGAGCCTAAGCTTGGAATTCTCTTCATCGAGAGTGTTTGTGAGGATCAAAAGGTAAGCACGAATTCCGCATTCATTATTTCTTCATTGCTAATCTATCATAGCTACTGGAAGCCAATATGCGCCTTAAGCTTGGCGGTCCCGACTACAAGGACAAGGATCCCGAAAGCTCGCTCGCAGATTTTAAGAAGCGTGTGGCAGCCTATGAAAGTGCATATGTTCCTCTCGGTCAATACGAAGAGGATCGAAACATGCAGTACATTAAGATGATTGATGTCGGAAGAAAAGTGATTCATCACCAACTTTCAGGTTTCTTGACTAGTGGAATCGCATCTTACTTGTCGACTTTCAATCTTTCTCCAAGACAGATTTGGATTACTCGTCACGGCCAGTCACTGGATAACTATTGTGGCAAATTGGGCGGTGATTCGTCTCTTACAATTGAAGGACGCAACTACGGAACCGTTCTCTACAATTTCATCAGCAAGAAGAAGAAGGAATGGGAGGTTGATCAAAAGAACCGTATCATTGCTGCAAATGAGACCGAGTATCCAAAACCAGGAGATCGAACTCCTCCTTATCCTGAGTTGCTCGGTGAATTGGATTCCAAGAACTTTTGTGTCTGGACCTCAATGTTGAAGCGAAGCATCGAAACAGCACAGGATTTTGAGGATGACGAGCAATACGATGTCAAGAATTGGGAGATGCTCAATGAGATCCATGCTGGTAAATTTGAGGGCATGACTTATGAGTCCATCCGAGCTCAATTTCCCGAGGAGTACGCTAAGCGAGCAAAGGATAAGCTCAATTACATCTATCCTGGAGTTGGCGGCGAAGGCTATCTCCAAGTCATCAGCAGACTTCGGGATATGGTCAGAGAGTTGGAACGAATCAAGGACCATGTTCTTATTGTTGGACACCGTTCTGTTGCACGCGTGCTCATGGCATACTTCATGGACCTTTCCAGAGACGACATTGCAGACCTAGATGTCCCACTTGGTCTTCTTTTCTCCATCGAACCAAAGCCTTATGGTATTGATTTCCACGCTTATCGATACAACGAGGAGGAGTTCTGGTTCGATGAGTTGATTGACTACAAGCCCCAAAAGGAGGTAGTCAAAGGCAACTAAATTTTAGCTGGCTTCGATATATTCTCTACTCCGGCAGACACTCCACTCACCCATTCTTCGGATCTTGCTGGCCACCAAAATCACAACTTCACATTCAATGAAGCATTTCAAAGCTTCATTTTCACCATATAGCTGCAGTGTACGACTACGAACGGTTCCTGCTCACTCATCTCACGAATATATCAAAATAAATACTTCAGTTACTACATCACGATGATGGTATAACTTTTTCCACAGATTTCATCCCGATCGGCAAAAATACACTACGATTTGAGCTCTTCACGACACATACAAAGTTTCATTCCCCTGGACTGCAATACCCAACAAACCGTCTTTTCGATCGACTTTCTCGGACCTTGCAATTCCTTGGCCGCTCATACAGTCGGTGATTGATGTTGGGGAGCGAGTCGGACTTTTAGAACTTTTTATATCTCGTACTAGAGAAGAATTCGGCTGGTGTGTTTTTGTTTATCATTTTTCCTTCCTTTTCTTTTCTGCACATGGGAACAAGGGCGGCTGGGCGGCGTTCTGTTATGAGGGTTGGTGCTTTTGTCATTTTTTGTAGGAGTTTGGGATGGACACAACGATACATTTGCATAGCGAGGGTGGGGCTGGTTGCATTTGAATCTATGGTGTCTACTGAACTTTGAACCACTTTTTTTTCTGTACAGAGTTACGTTGTTTTCTTTTTCTTCTCTGAGGGCGGGTGGCGTACGATTGGGAGGTAATAGGGGTTTCCGGCATAGGTTTGGGAATGGGGATTCGTTTTTGGCGTTTTTCTTAAATTTGGGAGGGAAGGGGTATTCGATTTGTGGTACAGGAGGCAGGCTGAATACGGAGTGTGCGGATACCCTGATGATGCACTTTTTTCCAGGACGGGAATATTTGTGATGGCTGAGCGCAGGAAGCAAGCGTTGGGAGCGATACATACTGGTAGCAGGCATTGGAGCGCTATGAGATGAATGAATGGATGGATGATGGATGGATGTAGTATAGGAGAAAGCGCTTGTTACTAGGTACTCATTCTCGGCCACTGAGATTATAGGGTCAATGTAACTAGCGGTTATGAAATACCACTTTATAAATATATGAATGTATGACTGTACGAATGCTGTGGGTTTTATTGGTGATGTTTCTTGGATGTGAGGTGGGGAGTTGNACCCGACCGCGGCTGGACTCCATCACATCCATCACATCCATCACATCCTGTCGCAAACCAAGCTAAATCAAATTCATCCGACCACCACTCCTAACTTTGCACAACTCATTTGGAAACAGTACATCAATTGGAGCGACGCGGCACTCGCTGATTCTTTCGTTCATTGAGGGATTGAGTAACCTGAGCGGAATTGAGGGATTGAGTAGAGGGATTGAGGACTGTGAGTGGAATTGGGATTCCTTGGGTAGCTGGGTAGCTGGGTGGGGAATTCAAGGGGAAGTGAATGCGCGGTTCTTTTGGGGGTTGCGCGAAGTTTCGGAACTTGCGAGTGAGAGTGTTTTGGGGGATTGGGATTGGATTTGGGAAGTTGGTGAGTGCGTGAATTTTCTTTTTTTTTTGATTTTGTTTGGTGGGGGGGAGAGAGGGGGTTTTCTT
>LT855408.1:3818391-3840498 GCA_900184765.1 Hymenoscyphus fraxineus
CCTTCTACTTTGGATGGGTGGGTGGAATTGGGTATTGGTACAATAGGTACGACATATACGTACTGGTTGTGGGCTGCGGAGTGTGGAGTCTATGTATAGTAGAGTGTGATATCTGGCCCATGCCATCTGAAAATTTCCCACCTTTTGATCTCGTCTTGGTCTTACTCTTACTTTTACACTTACACTTACTTCCTCTTATCACCCACTTGAGAAGGAAAGAACTATGAAGAAGAGTAGTATACTATTCTTTGATTTTCTTTGATTTTCTTTGATTTAAAGATACTTTAGTTTAATTTAATTTAGAGATAAAAATAGGAATAGCTTTACACGTACTATACTAGATTTCTTGTAGGATTATCGGTCGCTGGTGTTGATGTTGATGTTGATGTTGATATATCTACTCGTGTACTTGGTACCAGTATTGGAATTGGAATTGGAAAGGAAGGAAGAATATAATGGGATGTAATTTATGGGATTACTATTCGGGGTGTAGGGGTGTTTATTTGATTTGATTTATATTATATTATAGATGGTACTTTTATATATATTTATAGGGAAGAGCTTGGATGAGATATAGTTGGTGATAATTTGTATGTGGTATGTAGTATGTAGGTAGTATGTGGTATATAAATGTTATGATAGTATGATACTAGGGTTTTGGGATGAGGAAGTAGGAAGAGGAAGTAGGATAGGAAGATGATTGTTTTGGGATATTTAGGGACTAGGGAGTAGGGTGGGGAAAGGAAGAGTTTGGAGGTATTGTAAGATCAGATGTTTGGATGTTTGGATGGTTGATTTGTTGTACGGTGGTTTTAGATGATTTTGTTTTGTTTTAAAGGAAGAGAAGAGAGGTGTAGAGGAAGGAGGAAGGAGGAGTAGGTATCTTATAAATGGGAATAGTAGCGGGCGAGAGAAAGATTTAGCGTACGTATCCTACTTAAAGGACAGGATATAAAGTTATTCAAGATTCCTAGTTCTTGTAGGTTAGTAGTCCTTACGTGATGTAAGGATATCCCTTTTAGCTAGCATATTATACTACTTCTTACACGCTTTCTTACAGTAATAGGATTTTAGAGGGTGTTTGGAAGTTATTGTTTGTTAGTTTGCGTAGTACTATAGGTATAAGAGAAGGGGCTGGGAGAATTTTGTAGGGTAATTCACTAGTGGGAGTATAGGATGTGAGATGTGAGATTGTATAACCCGGTGGTTTATATAGAACTTGGAAGGGGCTATGTGACGGAAGAGTACTAATTGATGCTGGGAATTTTGATGGTTGTGGGAAGGGAGGGCTGTGTGTTATACCTGTATATACTTATATACTTAGAAAGGAGTTTTGATGGGGGTAGTGCTATCGTAGGTATGATCTCTACCTTACATTTAAGAACTAGCTTTTAGAGTCGTGAAATTGTAGATGAGTGATTACTTAATGAGCTATCTTACTTAAACTTGTGTAATCCTTGATAAAAGTTATTAAGCTAAATATATAAATCTACATTGTATCTCCTCCCCTTATTCCTCTTTGCTCACAAAAAGCCATGGTAAGACTCACTTTCGCAATTCACTAACTGTGACTTCATGAGAAACTAGCAATAAGTGAATATAACACCTCTCATCGGACTCCGCCGATTTCAGCAACATGTCTAGATGGAAGTGTTGGGGAATAGGGGTGGGAGCCGATTGTTTCATCCTATGGGGATTGGTTGTTGACTACAGAACGGACTGCAGGTGCTAGAAACAAGGATAAGTAGGGGGCGACAGGAAGGGTTAGCTAGGGTTAGCTCCTACAGAGCAAACAATTCTTCTTCGTATTTGGTTCTGTTTATATTACAAGTAAAGAGTGTTGGTTGTTGGTTGTTGGTTGTTGGTTGTGGACTAGTGGCCCTATCCACTCAAGTCCATTCCGTAGTTGACACATTGAGGCTTGGTAGGGGCTTTGAAGGTAGGCTGATGGTTTTGGTAAGTTAGTTAGTGAGGGAGGATCTAGGATGACGTTGGGCTGAAGTCTTGGCTTCTTTGTGTGAATTTTATGGTGTTTGGGTATGTTTGTGGGTAGTTTTCTGGGGTGGATTTGTGAAATAAGGAGGAGATATGATGATTTAGTATGGCTCGCTAGTACTATAGAAGATTCTAATAGGTTTATATTGTGCAAAGTTTCTTGCTAAAGGAGTAAAGTATACTTTTACAATCTGTCTTGCTCATGTTGAAGTAAGATATTTTGAACTGACCTACGCATGACAGTGCAATAACCTTGATGACGTTCCAGCTTTCATTTAGGCACAAATAACCACTATGATACCAGCCCCTCTTTAAATCTTTGAAGGTGGCTATGGTGAAGACAGAACATCTGAAACTCCCCTCTTTTTAGAAGCTTATGACATAGCACAAATGGGTTCATATTCACATTTACAGCTACGGAGGATTTCGGTAAGTGTTGTCATTGGGTATCTTGTAAATGACTCATATTTAGTAACTGAGAACCTGAGAGGTATATATATTCTTATTCTCGCTGGTCAATTCTCTGACCTTTCTCTCTTAAAACACAAACAGATTTTCGCTCTACACAATACTGCACTACAAGAAACATTCCACTAGACAACAAGAGATTAATCTAGAGTTGTTTGAACAGAATTCAAAATGCAGTTCTTTGCTGTGATTTACTTTCTTCTAGGCCTCACCACCCTTGTAAGTCTTCTCCATACACAACAACCCTCAAAATTGCGCATCACATTTGACTAACAAATCCACAGACCATCGCCACCCCAGTTACTCTCATCTCAGAAAATGACCGCGAACTCGCTGCTCGTACTCCTCTCCAAATCACCCCATCAATTGCCGCTGAATTAGAGGCAATGTCCGCAACCCTTTCTAGCAACAACAGCTCCACCGCAAATGGCCCAACCCTTAAAGAACGTAACAAGGTACGCATCACCTCCGCTTCCATCAACTCACAACCTTCCCCCATCACATCCACTAATCCACCAAACCTGCAGGCAGATATCTACTGCGCCAACCAAATCGGCACCTACAACTGGCCCTGGGCAGAAGTCAACACAATCCAACGTGTCATCCCCAGCCTCCAAGGCCGCCGCTGCTTCGTCAAAGCCCACAACTACGCTATCATCGGAAGTGGAGGCTTGAACGCTATTCTTCTCTACAATGATGTATATCCCTCCTTCCCTCCCACCCTACCTTGCCTCCCAGCTAGCGCTAACCAACCCCTTTTTACTATTGTAGAACGACTTCGACATCGAACCAGACTGTGGTTATCTAGGCAGCTACGCACAGGATATCATTGATTATTGTAATGGCCAGTTGAACCTGGGGAAGTTTTTGAATGGTCCGGATTCGTTTCGGAAGGCGTGGTTTGTGGTTGGGCAGAGGATGGATACGGATGGGTATAATGTTGTTGTTAGGGGGTTTGGGGCGAATCCTAGTTAGAGTTTTTGGTGGGGGTGTGAGGGTCTTGGGGTGATTGGATGGGGAGGATTGGATGGGGTGGGTATGGGAATGGGATTGGGTGGATTAGCGGTTCGGTAGTATGGGATGTTTTGAGTGGTTTCTGGGAAAGAAAGTATTGATTTTGTGGGGTGGGTGGCTTTGGGTAGTAAAAAGGGCGAGGGTATTCTGATGGGAAGTTTTCTTCTGCGGTGATTTTTGAGTTCCTCTGTGATGTTTCTTGAGGAGCTAATAATGACTAGTTGTAGCAGTCACAATGATAGGTGATGATTGTTCTTGAATGACACCGCTATTCACTTAAGCGTCATTCCCCATTCTTTGCCAGGAACGCAGCATCAAGTAGTTCTCCTCAAATCACTAACCCCGCCAAATCACTTGGAAGACTTCCGTAGAGTAGGCTGTGGTGTATCATTGGTGCTGATGAAACTCGGCTGATAGTTTTTGCATTTTAAATGGGCGAGAGTACGTAGTAGATTATCCTCAAACACAATTGAATCTCCTCCTCTCCTACATTCTTTGTATTGTGATTCGCGCCCATATTTCTGTGTTACTTCATCTGATACTACTTAGACCATCGTCGCAAGCAGCTTTGCGCATTAGATACCTTGACAGAAGACTTTCCCTGTGAGTCGATCAAATGCACTGACAGAAGAATAATTTTGCATATCCATGAACGACAGAATTCATCCTGAAGGCTAAGTAAGTGATCTCTGGAGTCGTCACCCAAGATACGGTGTGGATAACTGAAGATATTTTACGCAATGCATTAACCGTTAAGTTGACTTGAGAGTATTTGGTACTATCTAGCGAGGGTCAAATGTCCTGTCCTCATCTATCCCTTACTGTAATAGCTACTCTACTGATAGTTATAACTCCCGATTCGGTTTGGCCTAAGTGCTCTCGCCAACCAGAATAGTAGGATGCTTCTAGCCTAATCTTAGTATAAGAGTGGACGAGGAATAAATCCACATCGAGACGAGAGGATATTAAACTAGATTGCTTCTAGCCATACCCCATTGGGGCTTCTGCTTACTAGTAGAGTAACTGTTACGAAGTAAGGGATAAAAGATATAGGCGTCCTATTGATGGATACTGCTTATTTATGCCAGATAATTTGTGAGATAACTATCCAGGATAAGTGGAGTGGTTGTACTTGAATGCGCTGGTGGTGAACGTGAAGAAGTGAGGTTTCTCGCTTACAGTACAGTATTTGCCTAGCGACAACGTCAACGAGTAGCCGAGGCAGCCCCGCACTAGGCCAAAAACAGGTACTTTCTGCCATTCATAGGACTCTAAAGTCAGATTCATACATCAGAAGATAACCCTGGCATCAATGTTTCCTACCAACTGGGTTAACCAAATTTGAATATATATTGATTTTGCGTATAAACAAGCATGTCATCGCTAATGTCCTTCAAAACTGCGCCTATTCTATTTCTAGTGTGGCGCAGCTCAACGACAACAAAACATTTTCGTATTTAGAAGAATTGAACATTACGGGTATCTAATTCTTTCATTGATCTTGGTTCGTAACTCTTCGTCTCTATGATGCATATGCTATATACAAATGGAAAGAAAAATGACCAAACAAACCATGGCAATGAAATATCGTCATAAAATCTTAAGATCATAGCTTCTCACCAGCCGCATTACCCATCAACATGGTAGAGTCTGGCTTGTATCTCTTCGATAACAAGCTGACATCATATTCGCAATCCAAAACTGCACCCTTTGGCTCATTCTCCACTGGCGTGAAACTCAAAAGCAAATCATCCTTGACAGCGCAAACAGTATCAGTCTCCAACCAAGGATCATCGTTAGGGTACAATTGAGCCGTAACGCCAATATAATCTGGATGCGTGACCATCATATGGATATGCGCCGGTCGGTTAGGATGGCGTCCCATCAACTTGAGCAAATCACCAGAAGGACCAGAAGTATCGATAGCGTATTCAGTTGGCTTGAGGCAGTAAAAGTTGAATCGACCTTCCTCATCCGTTTTGAACTTTCCGCGTAGGTTGTGCTTGCTCTGGTTCTCAGGGTCGAAGGAATCGTATTTTCCGTTCGTACTGGCTTGCCACATGTCGAAGACGGCGTTGGGGATTCCCTTTTTGGTTTCCACGTCTTTGATCACACCGTGAAAGTAGGTTAGCTGTCCGTCTGGAGGCATGTCTTGGACGACGCTGGCGCCTAGGTCGCGAAATGGAGTGTCCGGCGACCAGAAGGGTCCCAGGATTGCTGAGGATGTGGGTGAGATGCCTTGTTCGGTGACGATCTTGTGGTTGATTTCATCGACGAGTCTAGATACGTTATTTGTTAGCAATTTTGTACAAGATTTGTATTTTCATGGTTCTCTTGTCTCAAGCACTATTCATGCGATTGAATAGGCACGTGAAACACCACTACCGATGTCTTACAAAACCATAAAAAGTGGAGGGAAGTACTCACGACTCAACGCCTAGAACATCGCAAATTCTCCAAGCCTCATTTCGGTTCTTTCGGTATGCCTGACCTATTGAATTGACGTAGTTGACACCGATGACCCATTCATCCTGTGTGAGTTCAACTTCTCGGATGAAATCGTGGAGATGGCTGATCAGCGAGCTGAGGATTTCTTTGTGTCGTGGTGCTGTCTCTGGCCCTATGAGATCAATTACATGTTTTGTAAAGTGGGGGTCGAATCTGTTGGTGTTTGGTTTGGTGCCATTTGCGCCGTTGGTACCATTAGTACCGTTGGTGTGGCCGTTGATACCGTTGGTACCGTTTGTTGCCATGATGATCTCAGTGTGGTTGTTTCGTCGTGTGGCGTTGGTATAGATTGAGTCAACGAGGAAAGGTATTGAGAGAGTTGAGGGATTTGTTTTGTTTGGTGTCTTTGAAGAGTATCAAGCAGATATTCAAAAGTTGGAGGGAGCAAGGACTATTTTAATAATGAATGGCAGGGTAAAGTAATCAAGATGACAGCAAATCAGGTCCTCAATAATGACCGTGTTTCATCAAGGCATATGAATAGTCTATTTTTTGCCGCAATTCAATCGGTAGTCATTTGTAGGCATTGGCAAAACATAAAGCCGCGGGGGTATGGAGAGTCGGCTGCGAACTCGGTACGCATCTTTGGTGGCTTTGGCTGTGGGTAAATATATTCCCGCCAGTACGTATTTGAGGGGTGCGGGGTAATCCGATGGACGTGCGCTGAGGTGGGCTGACCTGAGAACTGCAGAGGAACATCGAAACATATCTAATCATAGGAGTAACTGTTCAACTACTGATACGATATCAAAATCAAGAGAGACATGTTTCGGAAATATCTAGTTTTTGCTTTTACAGATGCTTCCAAGTCACGGGATTTATATCACATGACCTAGGCGAACCTCCTGCTTCCCCTGAAGAAGAAAAGTCATCGTTGGGTAAAGATAGTTTGGTCCTTTTCTGAAACCTTGATACATATAGAGGTCAAGAAGGCAATACATGCACTACTTTGACAAGGTTCTAACTGAACAAATTCAATGGGGTTAGGGACTGGTGCTGGTGAGCATTTTGAAGATCTCGCTTAATTTCTCAACTTTATTTTGACATGTTTTTAATTGCTAGGAGGCTCAAAGTTTACGTAAAGTATTCGTATCTTGTAAGAATCCGTAGAATCTCAGAAAATACAAATAAAAAAGCTGAGTGCCAAGTGTAGTTACCCGTCTCTCTTTTATCAGTCGTCAATGTGACTTCTGATATATCCAACAGATTATAGTAAGAAACACAGTCAAAATGTAGCGGAGCCATTGATAATGCCCTCCAAAAATAAGAAATCTTCATCGTCGAAGCGACATCTGTGGTCTGGAAATTGCAAGTTTGTGCCCCATATATGTTGAGCCCCGCCAAAAACCACAACACAACTTTATTCCAGCTCCTGTCCAATGACGATCTCTTTGGACACTCTGACACATTAGTAAAACGCCATTTAGCTCAATCCAAAGCAATCTAAAATCGGATGAGATAGAGTTAATGATTCCTCATTCTCCAAGCCATGGTGAGCAAAACAATGGCGAGGTAGTGGTGGCTCTTTGTGGATGACCTAGAGGATGGACTTTGTTCAGACTGGGGTTGACTATGCATCAAGAACTGACATTGTTCTAGCGCGTTCTGCAGTAACATGTGAGGGGAATTTGAGCATAATATGACGTAGGTGTCAAAACAAATACGCGCCTTCGCTATTGTTTGGTAGCGAGGTTAGGGAAAGGGTTTCTGGAGGGTGATGGGTTGGCTTCAATCACAGATACAGGTGAGTAATCAAGGTTGAGATTTCAATTTGAGTGTATTGTGTATGTGTCAAGAAGCACCAAGAGTGAGCTCCAAGAAATCTAGACGATTATAGTGACACCCAATACTCTCCAATACCACTGTTCTCCCCCATCCTCCAAGAGTCTTTAACAATGAGCAAGCAAGCAAGAACCAATGACCAATCAACACCATGAAACCAAAGTAGTCATGCCCAGTACCCAGCTAACCACTTCAGATTGACCATCAGCCGTCGTTGACATCGTTTGTCTCTGAGGGTTTCTGGAGCACAATTAGATCCCATGTTTGGTCATAGTTCAGGAAGAGGTACTTACGATTTATTCAGCGTGAGCTACGCCACAGTCCTTCTGGCAGGCAGCAAGAAGCTTGTCGCAATCTAGATAACGTTAGGGATGAGACCAGAAATGAAGACTTGGTAACTTACGGTCATCGCAAGGTCCAAGGAGGGAGCAAAGAGTGTCGCAGCCCTTCTTTTCAACCAAGCAAAGAGCATAGCAAGAGCCAAGAACTTGAGGGGCACCAAACACGACTGGCATGATGGCGAGGGATGCACCAAAGATGGCGACGACGGCAGAAGAGAATTGCATTTTGAGTGAGAGTGTTGCGATGAGCAAGAGTACTGAAGAGTGTTTTGAGGGCGAAGAACGAAGATTTGGATGCACGAGAATGTGATTTTTGTTTGTGTTTGAGGGAAGAAAAAGAGATGCCCAAGAGGGGGAGAGAACCTCTTTTTATGCTGAGGTCCGACAGGAGCACAGGCCAGGCAGTCGGGGGAAGTTGGTGGTGGATTCAGTTTGATCAAAATTTTTATAGACGATCATTTCCTAATTGGGCTGACTGAGGAGTAGCTTATCTATTTTAGAGTTTCCACTACCTTGACTACCTTGACGGCTATACAGTACCCCTCTTCTGGAAGGATCGGCAAGTCTTGAGATGGGTACAGGTGCTTAGCGATAGCCAATTATCAATTTCGCAAAGCCTACTGATACATACCTTCTGAAATTCGTACCAAAGTAGAATTCAAAGACAGAACAAGACGCAAATAAGGAACAAACCTCATTTTGAATGTCTTCTCTACGTCAAGCAGTTGGGAATCAATTGACAAAACATTCACAGTTGATGTCGCTTTTCACTGAAAATTGATCTTGTGCGACAAAGATCTATATTCTTTCACCAGTGTCGCCAGGACAATGAAACCAAATCAATAAAGTAAAATTGCGCCACCAACGGTTTTCTGCCTGGCTCTTCTGCCTTATCTGCCTTACATCGTGGTATCCTGATACTGTGTCCTAATATAAGCGAGAGCTCCGACAGGGGTACTGATCTGGCAAAGTGTCCAATGACTGCAAGAAGTTGCGTTGCTGTTGAGCTTCCTGTGAGTCTAGTATACATCTTCATCAAACTATGTGAAACATGTTGTCGGAGCGAAAAACAAAGACTCATTTCCTTGTTGGATTACTGATCTAATTGTTTGACTTGGCCGGATTCTGTGATGTCACTGAGGGAGGGGAATCCAACGAAGAGGCAGTATCCACTAGTTTAGCCTGAAACCTTATTTTGATCTAGTATTCACCTAGATCCTTGAGCCACATCTCTTTGAGCTATGACTCTCCAGTTTCTGTCCATTGTTGTACCTCAGGATGTCCACGTTATCTTTGTTCTTCTTGTTCTATCAAGACCGTTTTCTTCGCTATCTGACTTCTGTCATATATGATGAGAACTTCAAGTGTAAGGTATCATTTTTTGTTTCACTCTTCTCAAGGCAAAAAGAAAAGGGTGAAAGAAATATACTTCCAATACAAGCGTGAACCAACCAGTTTGACTGCATCTCTGGAGTTCTTCACTGTAGATTTGTGGTGAGTACATTACACCAATGCTTGAGAAAGGTTCTGTAGCACACAAAATTGCCTCTCGCTGTATTTCAGTTTTCCCCAATCAATTATGGAGGTACTGTACTTTATGTTCAAATTTTTGAGTTCAAGCAATTCACAGAAATTCAATGCTGGATTCTCACCATCACGTTTATCTATATGCTCAGAGACAAGCAAGCCTGTCTTTTGAACAGCTTGACAATAAACGCAATTTCATTTTAGTGAAGAATAGCAGTAGAACCCCGTGTCAAAGAATTACCAAATCATAAAAACTCTGATACTCAGTACATGTGATTAGAACCAATGAAAGTTACAACCAAAGCTCTCAGATTTAAGTGAATAGTTTGAAGTGAAAAGAAAAGTGATCGAAGGTTAGCAAATAGCCGTAGCTTGAATACTGTGCCAAGTCCAACAACAGTCCCATCAAGGCCAGAAACCAATCTACTGAATGCAAAAATCCCTGGTCTGAAAGCTTGGAGTTGCCCGTAGCTGATCCTCAAAGCTGCTGGCTTCCTCCTTTGTCTCAAACGGGGCAACACAAATTCCAACTCGCTCCCAGTGACTCCGCCTTCTTGAGACTAGCAGCAATACCTTTTCCCCAGCGTGGCATATCAATTTGTTGTACGAATACAAACAAATAGCAAAACAGGTTCGTGTATCGGTGTCAGAGGAACCATGGAGCATGTCAAGCTCGTCAAACCTGCCGTTCAAATTTAGAGAACAGACGCGACACTCAGAAGATTGATTTAAACTTAGAGATACGTTTATGCCAAAACTAGCACCATATTTTACCTTTCTCAGTATAACTCGAAGAGAAGGACCTGAGATCCGAAGTCTTTGTGAAGTCTTCATTTCTTGGCAATGTGTGGAAGTATTGCACTCAGTTTCCCTCCATGACTTCTCGGAATGGTCGTCTGATTCTTTATCAACCTTCCATTCCGAACAACCCTCCAACTCAATTTCCGAGGTAATATATACCAGTTGGTAGTTAATTGGACCAATCCAGCCCGCCCATGACCAGCTTGGGAAGCCTGCTCGTCGGTAAAGTTCCCCTGTTTGGCCAATCGACCCCCAAGATAGACCAAGAAGAAAGTTTGCAGAACAATTAGAACTTTCATGAACATATGCAAGAGACATCGGAATGCCCCAATATGTTTTGAATCCAGGCTGTTGATTACGAAAGCTGTTCAAAACTCCCTCGAATGCATTCAGAATGTCGGCTGGAAAGGTGAGATGGCGGTTGGAGAACTCCTGGATAAGCACATAAATTCTCAAGTCCGACATATCCAAGTGCCATTTTGATAGGATTGGTCCTTTTCGGCAATGTGTGTGACTTTCTGCCGCTGTTCCTTCCTCGCAATCAAATAAGATTTGGTCTTCAGCGAAGAAAAGCCTTCGTCTGGAAAAGAAGCTTTCTTGAAATGTCCATGCTCGGGAGTGCCAGCCTGAAACTTGTATGGATTGCGTAGTTTTAGTTGAGAAGGTCAGGAGACGAAAGCCACGGAACATAGAATCTGCCTGGAAGCGACTGCCGGTATATGAGAGCCCTGAAAGACCGGAGTCAGAGCTGGTCCCAGTGACTGCAAAGATTGTGATGGACGCAAACTGATAAATGAGATCCATTTGTCGAATTTGATTCTTGAAGTCCTCTTCGTCGTTTTGTAAAATACAATATGCATCCACCCAGAGGTACTGTAATCCAAGGGATAATGTGGCCGCAATGGAGTCTTTGATAGTCGCCGGCAGGAGCGTGGGTAGCTTTTTGTTTGTCGCTAAGTCAAATGTGCTAGATTTGTTTCCCCACTGGTAACTCAAGGCGGCGTATTGAACATCTTTTGGGGCCAGAATTACGTTATACGACGAGCAATCTATAACTCGAAGGTGACTGGGACGTGTCATAGTTTCACTAATGCTGAGCCTGCAACGATTGTGATTTTGAATGCAAGTACGTAGAATATCTCTAAAAGTACTCAGGTCGGCTTTCATTGGCAGCAGGCGGACCGTCGACTCGAAATCTGTCATGCCAATGGTTTCCTGGGGACCGAACGCGAATTCATGAGAAGACGAAAACCAGTAAAGTGATTTTGATGGTTCATTCGGGACGTTAAACATTACCTTTATAGAAGTCCAATCTGCCAATATAGATGGGTCGCTTGCTTGCGTATGACGGTGGACCTTCAGCCTACCCGGCCTAACGTTATCGATGTCCACGAACCTTCTTTCTGGCTTGAAATTTTTCGATACAAAACAAAGAAATTCACAAAGCTCGCATCCTTTTTCTTCCACCCAAAGCCACACTAAATCTGGATCAGAGGTACGCGAGATCCAAACACCTGCATCCTCACCCTCGTACTTCCCGCACAGCGCAGCGACGATATCGACATCTGAACAGTTCTTGCAAAGCATGCTATTCTACTGTCATCGAGATTTATGAGAGTGTTGAGGCTTGTGGAAGGTAACGAATATCAGGTGTAAGATCTGTTCGTAAGTGGGGGCAGTCCTACCCCCTGGACTTCAGCCTAATCTTTGCCGATATATTCTTTTGGCTTAGATGTTATGTCACGTGCTGATACTTGTACAACCTATAGCGTCAAAGAATGAATCGAGACACACACTCCGGACAATGTAAAAGCTGATCCACCAATTTTTAAATCGTACGCACGCCAAATTGCTAAGCCAAGGGTTGCTTGCCAGAGAAAACATCTCGGGTGCTAGAGTGGCTGTGTACCGGAACTATTCTATAGTCGGAGCCCAACTTTCCAACAATAGTTCGGAGCAATGAACGTAAAAATGTGACAGTTTGAGACTTATAATAATATAATCCCTCAGATGACTGTCATAACTAGTGTCATTCAAAGTCAACTCTTCATCAATCAAAAGGCTTTGTCCAGATTTCACTCTCTACACCTAACAACGTCAACCGAGTTACTCCATCAACCTAATTTTACAAACATCCACCCAATCCTCTCTCCCAGTCCTCAAAACGCCGACAATCTTGCTGGCTCTCTATTTCTACCCAAGACACTAGCTCTAAATATAGCTGCCGTTTACAGTATAAAACTTACTTCAACTGGCCATATTACATACTTTTATTGATAAAAGACTCTTCGACCTGATCCTGAAAAAAGCATCTATCAATCTCCTCCATCTCTGTGGTAAGACAAAACTTGAGAGCTTCAGGAACACTCCATCCTCTATTAGTAACACCCCACAAACCAGTCTACCGCTAATAAACACTTCCTCATCTTTCTTCTATCAACTAAGGGGCGTTTCTCCGCTTCGCTCTTTTTGCCTTTCTTTTTTGCTAAGGAATTTTGTAGGATTGTAAGATCAAACCTTAATTGTATATTAAGTTTCCTAGGTAATGTCATTGTTTGTTTATCTTAATTGTTTGCGTAAAGAAACCAATGGCTTGTCGCGTTACCAACGTTTATAATTATACATTCTTTGGCTTGGGGAGAAGTGCGGGTTCTTTCTCTTGCATTTGGAATCCCTTCCATATGCTCTGGTGGTATTGTGGCCAAGAACAAAATCAGGAGGCAGAGTTTTGATGATTTGGTTGATTAGTTGATCAACCGCTTTTGTTTTCATACATTGATAGAAGGGTATATCTAGGGGGAGTGAGAGGGGGTGGGCATCATTAGTTGTATTTTGGGTGGCATGAGGAGTTGAGAGTATTTGTATTACTGCTCTAGGACTTAATAATATACGTGAGAATTTAACTGGGGTCATTGAACCAGTGTTTGTTGAGCGTGAACAGCTAGGCCATTACAAAACATGATGAATTGAAGAGTACTCCACTCAGACTTCATAATAATCATTTACGTATAAGGAGTCAAAAAGAAAGAGGACAGGGGCAAAGTTATAAGCACGATAACCATTGACCTTCATGTATCGCTTTTCTTGAAAGGCCACGCACTTCAGCGTACGCATATTTCCAAACGTCCAGAATTCATATGTTCCACAAACTCATACACCTTAAAACTTCATCCGTACTCGTATATCTGAAAAATTGCCCCGTACGAATCCGCGTAATAAACCCACAAAAAGGAGAAAATGAACAGAACAGAAATAAAGACCAACCCTAGGATAACTAAACACCATATAAGGAAAGACAGCACTCCGCCACGTGGAAAAGCCCTAGAGATACCAATAGAACGACAGAATATGCATATATCTTCATTCAAGAAAAGTGCAGTCGGAACAAATAACAAACCAAAATTTACCATGCCCCAATAGAAATATAGAAGCACGTAGTTCTTCATGAAAGAACTCCCATCCGCAATATCTCTGAGTCCTCCGGACCCAGGAAAATCCCATAACGCATATGCGACCACAGCCATCGTGAGCAGATATTGAAGGATTCTTAGTTTCATAAACCAGCGGTATTTATGTAAGTCGTGTGTGATACTTGTGTCGGGGGAGTGATGGTCCGATGGCGCATTATTCAGGAAGGGGTTCAGGTATCGTGAAATGGGATATGCACGGCCAGAGCTTGAATGCAAAGAGTTATCCGAAGGGCTAGACTTATTCAAAAGACTTGGAAAGAACGTCTCTACCGAGCTTCTACGTCAGCAAGAGCCACTATATATGTCTTTTCGAAGTAAAGACTCACCCAAAAAACTTGCCATGGGCAGTGCTAAAAGTACCATAGGTACAACCTGTCCAAATCCCCATTGATTTTGTTCGTAGAAGATATCGTCAGGGAAATGTCGTTCGTCTCCACCAAATACTAACCCTTGACGAGCTATGACTACGCGTATTGTTCCCCATGCGAGGGCTGAGGATAGCCACGACATCTTGAGCACGTAAATATAATGTCCAAAAAAGAGATCAGCCTCTACTTACCTCCCAGAAGGTCGATGAGTAAAGCTCTTTTGAGCTGATCACCAAAGCAGCCAAAGAGCGAAAGATCATGTATAACACGTAATGAAGACTCCCTTTTTGGCTTTTGTTGTGGAGCCGGGTTATCAATCTTCTCCCTTTCACACACATCCAGTCCTTGAACGGTACGGAAGGAGAGTCCAGCTGTAGCCATAGAACTCTTGTGAAAAGGTTGTATAGGAGAATCCAGCATGAAAGAACATAGTATCCCCTGTTGTATGGACTTCTTTCAGTAGTTTCCCATTGATCCGTCTCCGTGGCACTCTGGTATGACGTTTGCCAAGCAGCATTGTATCTCCATTGCAGGTCCTTATGAAAGTAGCACCAAGCAGGAAAGCCTTCAGTATACTGGGTGTTACTAGTTATATAACCCATGGGATACAGAGCAACAATTAGCATCAAGATCAGAAGTCCCATACTAACGAAGCGGATAATTGTGAGCGGATTTCTCCGCCGAGACATATCAAAATCATCTTTCATCGCTGTAAGCGTGATCAGATGAGTGACTGTTGAGAACCATGCCTGATTGACAACAGATTGCCAATGGTATGTTGCAATCCCTAAGGGCAACTGCGAGAAGCCAGCCACCAGGAGGGAAGTACCAGTCACAAGCTGTTGATCACCAAAACTAATAACTGCACTGCCAAGGGATGAAGACCATCGTTTGATAGTTGCACTGGGTGTTCCAGAGGCCATTTTTATGTGATCCAGGACTAGTTTAGCAATGCAGCAAATGAAAGCGATATATGCGGAAATGAAAAATCCTAGGAAGACCTGCAGCCAAATTAACACAAGGACTCAGATTATCCGATGAATCACCCTGCCAGACTTACCCCAATACCAGAAATGTCAGGATTTGGCCGTAAATCTGGATAGATTGTGCAATCGACTGGACTATGGGCTGACATCTTTGGAGTCCCGAAGGCGATCACACGTCGCAGGGGGTAGTCCGGAGTATCTTGAAGCCTCGAAAGCTTGAAACAGGCTGACGATCACGTTTAATGGATTGAGGTGGACAAACTTTAGTGTACTCCAGGAAAGCTGAAAAATCAGCCTCTGATTGTATACTTCATTTGTAGTAGCCAATACGTGCCATCATGGTGGGTACTGGCGATGATACTTATGGTGTTCAAGTGACACTTTGAAGTTGGTGCTCGATAGGACCTCGGCCTTGCTGACTGTTTTTGGCGCAAGGGGATTGTTTGCGTAGTAGAGGATCCTCGTCATTTGCTTGAAGATTTTTTCTTGAAAAAGCAATTAAATGCGCGCAACTCCTGCAGATATGCAGGAAAACGATATTGTGATAAGCGGGTTGACTCGAAGGTGGTAGCTATTCGATGGCAATTTCCTTTCCGAGATAGAGGAGTTGTTTGCTTTTTGCTTTGCCAAGGCTGAGAGAAGGGGGTTGATCTAGGGCTTGTAGTAGTGTCTCGGATCGTGGGAACCACTGTGCTTATGAACCAATAAGTGCTGAATCAGTGATCCTACGAGCCTTTTATGGACAACAAGTGGGCACAGAGAAAAAGAGAGTCAAAAAGTGCGAAAGGCGTGAGGAGTTGAAGTGGGAGGCAGAGCCCCCTTATATCCCTATCCATCTCTATCAAAATAATTCCATCGACAATTCTAGTCTTGTTGTAGATGCCGTTTCTATCTGGCATGACCACATCGTATCTTTGTGTAAGATCTTACTTTCAAGCAAGCTGACTGGTGATTACGAAGTCCAATATTACACAACAGCAAAAACGCCTCTCATTATTCAGCAGTTCGAGTTCATGATTCGCAAATATTCAGCCACACGAAACAGCTATGCAGTCATTATTCTATCCCTTCCTCGGAAAGCTGCGTCAGAGCCTTATCGACATGCTACAATAACTCTATGCCTTCCTATTTAGCCAGGGATCCTCGAGCAATTCCTTCGCCGTCTTTCGATCCTCAGGGCGCCACTGCAGCATCCCTCTCATAAAACGCATAAACATTTCCTTGTTCTCCCCCTCCTCTAAACTTTCTTCTGACTTTTCCAAGCTCGTGTTTTGAGGAAACTCTATTCCAGCAATCCATGTTCCTAAAAAGACAATAAGTAAATATCCTCTGCATTCCAGAAAGCTGACTTGAACCCACCATCCTCCTCAAACCAATCTCCACTACGCAGTCCACTCTTCAAAAAGTCGACGGGCGGCATCCCCAAAAACCCAACGATCTCCGCCAAATGCGCGCGGGTTCTGTAGCCCGAGCCATCCTGATCTTGGCCACAAAACATATGTTTGCCTTCCAAGAGATCCCATACCAGACAACCAACATTCCAAATATCTACTGGATAACTCCAGTCTGCTTTGATCATCACCTCAGGTGCTCGATAAATATCTGGGCCGGCATTGTGGTTTCGCGATTCATCGCCCCTCACTGCTGATCCGAAGTCACTTAAAACCGCAATGCCATGCTTCTTTGGGTATCCAAACCGCCTAGCTGCGTAGACAGGCATACCGTCAATTATCTTGCGAGGGCTGGGATCTTTCATCTCTGCTGCAACAAAGTCTGTCAGAAGCGTTTCGTCGTTAATGACATGAAGTACATTATCTCCTTTGATGTCTAAAGTTGGCGTTATTAGTTGCACCCTTGAACAGGCGTTGCTTTTATCGTACCTGTGTGGACAAGTTTACACTCAGTATGAAGGAAGTCCAAAGCGAGAAGAAGCTGCTTGAGAGATGCTTTAAGAAGATTTTCGGTGAAAAGCCCGCTGGGTATTCTAAATAGAAGATCGCTCCAACTCTCCCACATCGGCTTCTGGACAAGGCAATCATGATCGCCCCCAGGACGAGGGATGACAAAAGTATTTAACGCACCCCGGACGTAATCGGCGCCCGGATGCCATGACCTGATCTTGACTTTCTCTAAATGTTGATAAATTGAAAACTCGTTTTCTATATCTTCATTGCGAGCATATATCTTTAGCGTAACATGCTGATGTTCTCTGGGAATTGTTAGTCCCCACCTTGCATTCAAGGGGTCTAGTTTACAAAAGGTCACGGGCTAGCCAGACTGTGGAAGTGACTCCAAAACCCAATTTCCCAACGACTTGGTACTTGGATGCGAATATGTCTCCAATGTTAACTGGATAGTAGCGCCCTGTTTTGAAGCGCTCATTGCTTTCTTCCTCGAGACATTCCACAACCTCTGTTTGTGATATTGGAAAGCGCATGGGAGGTGAAGGCGCTCTGCGCACAGCATTTCTTGCCCATTTCAAAAGAGAGGCCATACTAAGGTGCTGTTTTGTGGTGGGATATGGGCGCGGTTTAATTCTTATGGGGATGACGGGGGTTTCGTTACCTGGAAAGATGACTAAGCAGGTTTTGGTGGGTCCAATAGGGTGTGGATGTGCCCCTGATGTTGGTGAATTTTCCTGGGTAATATATATGCCCAGTTGTTGAACTTCTTCTTTGTGCTTACAATCAGTAACTTTCTTTCTAGATAAAACGCCACCCACTAGCTTAGAAATGTTCAGTGTGAGTATTTTAGTTTTCCCATGGCGCTTGTCGCCCCAGTCAACCTCGCTTAGCTTGAGCACTTGCATAGACCTCCAAGCGCTTTCGGTGAAGCCTCAACGTTTATTCACGATGTATCAAATTACTGTTGCAATGTTGGAAAGCGCTAAATAGGCTCCGCCACAGGACTAATCTCTTGGGGTAACCATACCTACTATGTTGTTGTTTGGATCAGGAGAAAGCGGAAAACCCCTGCCGAAGAACTTACCATGCCACCGGTAGCGCCCTGAAGAATGACTCTTCAGCCTCTCCTGGGCCTATTTCGTGATCGAGCCATCTTAGAGATGTCAGCCTACTCTAATACCTGATCTCACTCTGTTCTCGTAGGCGCTCAAAATGAAACCGCCACTTATTGATGGGAAGTGTGCCAAGATGGCATTTTCAAATCTGTTGGAAAGGAGTTGGAAGAAGTGTTTAGGGGATCATTGAAAGATATAAAAGTATGACTAAATCCTACATTATCATCGTTCATCACAATCAAGCAGAATGTATTCTTATTATCTCTCATCTTTTATTCTGTCGCTTTATATTATAATAGTGAATGCTTATTAGCTAGCTCCGAGCGTAGTTGCTCCTTCGGGACTAGCGCGCTCTACTAGCGTACTCGGCATCTACAAGTACGTAGGCATTTAGCTAGCTACACTTGCTTCGGCATGCAACTCAAGACTTAGCTATTACTATAGTAATATAGGTCTTTGTATCACACGAGCGCCCGTTTGTGGTGGAACTGACATCCTGTCGAATTATTGTTTTGAATCTTTGAATGAGAGTGATTATTGGACGAAAGGACCAGCCTTTAAATAAGAAAACCACTCTTGCGAGCGTACAACAACAATCAGTGGATTTGTTGTTGTTGTTGTGGACAAGTGATCGAATAGATCAAACGATATATGCATATACGAAAGCTTGCTTAGTCACCCTCGATACGCAAAACACCTCCTATAGTAATATAGGTCTTTGTATCACACATTTATTGACGATAAGTCAAACCAACACATTCCTTTTCTTAACTTTTCATTTTTATTCCCAATAAATTGAAGGTTCAGCCCTTCGAAAATGTCTCGCTTCTTCAGTACCGGTGCCAGACTTGCTGTTAAATGGTTTGGATTCGAGAAAACGAAGTTGCTAACAGAATATCAAAACACAATCGACGACGCTATGAAACCTGGTGGAAATATTGAAAAAGCAGTTACTCCCACCGCTTCCGTATTTCTACCTCGCTAACCACTAGAACTAGACCGTTGGCAAGATTGAAAAGGGCAACATCAAGTTCGTTCAACCAAGGACCCTCCCTATTTTCGGCTAGAAGAGAAGTAACACTAACTTGATATCAGATCTCGAGATGGAGAGCCTGTTCATCAATCCCACTTCAACCGCTCCGACAAAGCGTGGATTGTCAGTGCCAGGATCGTTGGTTCAAGGCTTGCGAAGACTTTCCATATTTATCCTGACAGGGATGTTACCAGTTCGAAGAAGGATATCCCCAAGAAATAGTTCAAAGTTTTGGTATGGCCAATATTGTGTCACTGGCTAGCAGTAGTTGTGGTTAGCTAACTGGAGGTCGCTCTGAGTGTGTTTTTTCATGTGTGATGGTATGATGGCTTACTACGGGTTATGGTCATGTACACGTCTATGTTTCTCTCGTTGAGATCAACGATACTACAATCATTAGGGATACGGATATTTTTACGTAATAATATGGAACTGGATTTCGTATTTGAATATCGCGTCTGGTCTACTTCGCAAAGAATTGAACATTATATTCCATTCAGAATAGGAATTGTCCAGAGTGTTCTCGTTTGAGAACGTTGATCTATACAAAGTTGTCAGTAAAACGACAAAGTCCCAGGTCTTCTAATATGTACATACCCCTATCAGAGAGCAGGCGCATCTCTTCGCATTGAAATCTTGAAATGTTCAGGAGACATATAGGGGTCCCCGAACTTACATTGCCCCACACATATTATTTAGGCGTTGCGCTATAGTATCGTGTACAAAAACAATTTATAGTAATATCCGCCAACAACCACAATAAAGTCGCGATGTTTTGTTATCGTAGCCAGTAGAGAAAGGCCCTGTGTACGAGAAACCCAGGGTGCCAACACTACTATCAACACGTTTTCTCGCTAATCTTCGCTGATTAATATAAAGGAAACTACTTACTATACCCAATTAGAACGTTCTACTGACCGGTTTCTAAGGTGTTACGGAGTATGGGATAATGTATAAAGATATCGCTAGCGATAGCGAAGAATCTTTATATATAAAACGAGCACAAATCAGCGAGCATTCCTAGCGTCCGCTTACTTGCCTGCATTTCCCCCAAATTTCAAGTATATGTGTCTCAGTCGGTCTCGCGAAATTCGTCGCGACATGCAACATAACAGAAAGATGTAAGACATAATCACGTGTTCTTTCCCGAAATTCCTCGGTAACCTTATAGAAAACGGGTGGGCCAAGTGCAGTCTCTACAGATGCTCAATAGACTACTAACCAAATTTAATCCTCGTGTGGTGGTTAATCCATTTTTGGCGCTCAGGTGATAGCCAAGCCTTTTAACTATTAAAAAGCCTAAGCTATCAATCGAGCTTGGCTCTCAAACATCAATTGGCTACCAACCCCCTTGGCTCTTAGTAATTCCTTAATAATCGAGGGTCCTTTGGCCTCGAAAGAGACTGCACGGCAGTCGGGAAAACTTTCCAGCACTACGTCACCGCTAGCAGGGGTGCTTCTTGTACTCGGTATCGCGCGCATATAACGAGCACCAACGCAGGACAATTATAGATTACGAATTCGAACGATTCAGCGAAAATTGACAGGCGCGTATGAGCGTGCAAGGCGGACGCCACCAATGTGGTGCACGCCAGGGGTGGTTGTTGGTGTCGTGAGGGCATTCCTAGAGCGTGCGCCGGGGGCTTCTCGGCCGCGCCAGGACCTGTGATCTCACGGGATTTTTAACGCTCAAACTGGTGGCCTGAGGCTCAAGGAAAAAAGTTAACCCTCAACTGAGACTGGACTCTCAAAAGTCCTTAGCCCTCAAACGCCCACGTGATTATCTCTCTAGTATCCGTGCCACCTATATTATCAACCCATTTTAACCCTTGTCTAACCATCTTTAGAGACTGCACTCGCCCCAGCAATTTCCTATAAGGAAGCTTCCATCGCTTACAGTATTGACCGCCAAGAGCATGCATATGGTGGCATCATCAGTTAATCTAGCAGAATTCATTCTAGAAATGCAGAGAATTCTGAATTCTGATTTCAAAACGGAAACAAACCGTGTCACATTGCCCATCCCTATGAAACTTGATTTACGATTATAAGGAGTAAAAGTTCTACTGGAAAAGTGTAAATGCAGGGGTTAGACGTGGATTGACCAGGGTTGGAGCCAAAAAAAGCGGGTCTCGCTACATTTACTACTCTGAAAAAGGGTTGTAAATAGCGTGAAACCTAGGGTCAAGGGATCTGACCAATAGGTAAGTGCGACCTGTCTACCTACCTAGGTAGGTAATCCTCCTTAGTGTTTTAACCGCTTAATGAATACAAACTCTACTAAATACCCAAATATATATAGTAGATTTACCTCAAATAGATCTACATGACATGTTCCGGCGCTTTTTTGGATTAGGTAATACGCTGGGAGCTATCACGTGAGCTAGCTAGTACACAGCTAGTGCACGGGGCAGAAGACGTGTTCGGTAGACCTCCTATACGCTAAATCCCAACGCTACAAAAATATAAGTGCTTAATTCGGTCGATTCGGCGAAATTCTACGGGCGCGCTACATGTGAGCGTCCTGGGCGGTCTGACGTGCGGAATGTAACGTAGTTGTAGGTAGGGAAGGGTGTTTGTAGCGAAGGGTGTTGTAGCGAAGGGTGTTGTAGCTAAGTACGGTACAGCTACATTCCGGGACTCTAGGTAGGTACTCGGATAGCCGCAAGATCACGTGACGTCTTAACTGCTTATTTACAGGTAAATTGAAAGCTTATTTGTGCCATTATAGTCACCCGCTAAACTACTTTTAGTTTAGACCTACTCTCATCCAGGTGCGACTCACGATAATTACG
>LT855408.1:3841558-3886965 GCA_900184765.1 Hymenoscyphus fraxineus
ACCTCATCCACTACGAGTAGAGAAGTTTCATTTCTGTCGCTATACGAATACCGAGTATTCACTCAGTATTCATATAGCGACAATTTCATCATACGATTAGAAAAAACCCACATCCCAAAGACATCCATCCACAGTACTTCACTATATCAAAACCTTTTAACGACAACATCATTGCTAATAAATACAAAAGGGGCAATCCCCAGCCTAAAACTTTACATACAAATCCAAAAGCCAACCAAGCCCATCAAAAGCCCTCACAGGTCTCTCATCTCCAGCCCCGACCCGAACCCACCACTTCCCAAACTACAGATTTCCAAGTTACCCATCTAACAAGAATAGGTGATTTTTATGATTTGATCCCCAATCTAGTCTACAACTTAGCCTTCAACGATTCCTCCGCCAAAGCCTGTTCATACATCCTATCAATCTCAGCACGGAACTTCTTCGCAGCCTGGGGACGTTTGAGTTTCAATCTATCACGCAAAAATTAGTATAATGCTCGAAATACTCGCGTTGAACTACCAAGGGAAAAACTTACGTAGGCGTCAAAAGCTCATTATCAATCGTGAAAGGCTCAATCTCCAAATGCACAGCCTTGACCCTCTCCCAACTATTAAACTTATTCTTCTTCCCAATCTTCTCCAAATCCTTGACCACCGCTTTGGTGACCCTAGGATCCTTCGCCGCCGCGCGAATAGCATCCAGATCTGTAGGTTCAATCTTCTTCTTCAAGATAGCAGATGCGAAAGGCGCGAAATGCACAGGGTCAATACCCCAGATGGAGACGAGGAATGCTTGTGTCGAGTCTCCGTGTACGTATCCCTGTGCGAGGATGTTGTAGTTGGCCAAGTAGACGTTTTCAATGCGCTCGGGGGAGATGTATTCTCCCTGCGCGAGTTTGAGGACGTTCTTTACGCGATCGACGATCTTGAAGCGGCCCATGCTGTCAACTTCTGCGATGTCGCCGGTTTTAAACCATCCATCTTCTGTGAATGATTTCTGGGTCTCTTCTTCGTTCTTGTAGTACTCTTTAAAGAGGGTCTTGCTCTTGATTAACAACTGACCCCTCGGGTTAGGTGTATCAGTCGAAAGATACTCCATATCTGGGACGTCTTGCAAGCACAATTCGAAGCTAGGTACCACGCCTCCACAATTTCCGGAAGAGAAATCTCCCGTGTGTTGGGCAAGACCGAGAGCATACGATTCAGTCAGACCGTAACCTTGCATGAAATCGTTTGCGAAGGCCGCGCGGAGGAATTGATGTAATGAAGGATCAATAGGTGCACTTCCAGTAATCATGGACCTGGCACGATCCAAACCAACGGCAGCTCTGATTTTTGGAGTGAAGAAACGATCATAGACCATGTGTTTATTAGTAGCTTTCCCTGGAGGAAGTTTCATGGATGCCAGTTTAGCATTAATGACATGTCGTCCTATTGTACCTTTCACGCCAGTGGCGTCGATAGTTGAGGCGCGAATGGCAGTTCCGAACTTGTTGAACAGTCTAGGTACCGAGTTGAAGCCAGTCGGACGAAGGAGCTTCAAATCGTCCACAAGACCCAAAACATCTCCGTGGAAATAGCCAATCGCAGCCCCCGCGGACAAGCAATTGTGTTCTGCAGTTCGCTGATAGATGTGTGCCAAAGGAAGGTACGAGCAGAGAGAGTCGGTTGATCTCATCTCAGAGATGACTCTGACCACGAAAATCGCAGCTGCAGCATTGGCGTGTGTCAAGACAACACCCTTTGGATTCCCGGTTGTTCCGGAAGTGTAATTGATGGTGATGAGATCTTCAGGTCGAGGTGGGTTCATGGGAATGTTGGACGCAGCTCCTAATGCTTCTACATCCTCGATAAAATGAATTGTAATACCAGCCTCTGCTGCGAGCGCATTCAAGATAGCTTTCTTGGAATATCCAGGACGCTCTCCTGCATCAAGAGGATCAACAGATATGATCAACTTCAAGGTTGGAATTCTTGAAGCGGACGCAAGCTTGAGCAGAGTTGGAATATGGGGCAGACTAGATACAACGCAGTTCAATTGGGCATGGTTGATGATATACTCCGTTGTCTCTGGACCTAGAGTGTCGTAAAGGGATACGGTGTAAAGTGATTGGGACATACATCCCAAATCTACCCCAATTAGTAGGGGATCTCCTCAAATTTTGATCCGACATACCCGTAATCTGCCATTCAGGCCTGTTTTGACACCATAACCCCACGGGATATTTCTCCCCGAGCACCCCAGCCTTCTTATGAAGCTCCACGAGTCCAGCACCAAAGTTCTTTCTTCGTGTGGCCACCTCGGCATAGTTCATCCATTGGTATGTACCAAATTCCTTGCTTACCGGATCGTATGGCCGCCACCCCAAGCATCTATTTGTTGGTCTCTTCTTGACCGTGTACTCGAAGGAATCGTGAGCAGTTTGGATCTGCGGATGGATTGTAGAAGGAAGAGGTTTGTCCACCCAACGCCAATGACGGTAGACTGCAGAATGGCCATCTTTTTGGCTGCCCGGCACTGGGAGAGAGTATGGTGACCCTGGTGGGGGTGGTGGCATCACAGATGCTATGAAAGCTTCAGGTTCTGGGGCCGGCGCCATGTTGAATTCGATTGAGGATTAGAGTTCTCGTGAGAGTGAGGGTTGAGGGAGATTCTGGTTCAAGGTCAGTCAGCGTGCGCTCGTTTCTCCCCTCGGAGAGAAAGGGAAGGGAAGCTTGCCCAGTCCACCGAGATGCTGGTTGACGTACCTACTTTGGCTACGAGATGTGCTCAGCAGTGACGGACGGCACGATGAAGCTATTCAGAAATCCCTTCCAATGGGCGAGGAATGTGTTTAGTCTTAGGTTTGCATGTGGCTGGAGGCTGATTCAGGTCATCGGATATTTCATTGCGGCCGTGAGTGCCCAGGTGCTGCGGTGCAGGAATAAAATGTGGTGGGGCCGAGGCAACTTTGCTCCCCAAGGTGAGCTGAAATGAATGGGCCGCTCGGAGAACAATCCCACCTAATCCAGCAGCAAAACCCGGGGAACAGCTTGATTGGGAGTTCCATACGATCGTCAATTTCCACGATGATGCTGACGACGTTTTGCTGCAGAAAAAAAAATATATATCATACCAACGAGGCGGTTCGGTTGTGTTGGTTCCAGGTTGTCATCGGTTGGCTCTCACATGTGAACGAATCGCACACTCAGCCTTGTGCATTGCATCGTCCTACCATGCCCATGCATCCCAACCTCACACAGGCCGAGAAGCGCAATCCATCACATGCGGAGAGCTTCATGCTGCTGTGCGGGGTTGTTGCTTAGATTGGGGTGCCTGGTGGATACTGGGATAAGGAGCTTAGCCGACACCCGAAAGCTCTCTTTACAACCACTCGCTTCCCTTATTATCAGTTGATTTCCTAAATTTGATATGTGTATATACTCGGGGCTTTTTCTTTTCTAGTTATCGTTATTAAGAATAATGGATCCTGTGATGTGGTGGTGGCCAAATCTGGCCAAAATAGACTGCAACGTCCGAGTCTAGAATGATTCACACGAAGTCGTGGAACTTCGCAACGTGGACGAGGTCGATCTGTCACACAACACAGCACAGGAAGAGAATTCGGATCAAGAGGGAAGTCTTGTAATTCATTTGTAAGTCTTTCTACTATTTTTGGTGCTTTTTTGAACAACCTTGGTCCGATGTCTTTTACGTGGCCAAGGCTCAACTAAGCTGTCCCTCGATGATTCAGAGAATTCCAGCATTCAAGCGAAGCGCGGGATTGTATGTGTTCTTGTGCTATTAGTTTGTTTACTGTTTTTGCACTAATTCCTGGATAATTTTCTGGTGTGTCAAGTTCTTACTATTACTATTATATTTGAATACCATGGTGGTATCGTCTAATACAGTATCTAATTCATCTCCTGAACATAGCGGAGGAATTTCAAAAATCGCTATCAAGAAACAAAGCAAAAAAGCAAATAAGAGAACCTCAGGAAAGGTCATCAAGCAATGCGATCCTCCTAGATCGCCACGAAGTATGGATCTTCCACCCCAACTTCGATTCCCCCAAATAGTATCTTCCGGATCAAACAGCTCAATGTCTAAACTCACTCCCACCGTCCTCAATATCTTTCAAAGGTATACTCCCTTCCCGCTCCATATCCCGTCGTCCCATAATAATTGAACTCGGATGTCTAATATTAAACAACAGCATCGTGGCCGCCATAAGCGCAGCATCAAAGAGATAAAGATACATCTCAGTGCTCATAAGCGGACCACCACTGCCCATCACGTACTCGGCGATTCTAAAGACGCTTCGAACCAAAATAAGGAAAGAAGCGATGTATAGGACGACGATGTATTGTTGCCATGGTACGGTAAGGATTGATGCACGGTAGGAAGGATCCTTGAGCATGCGGATGTGGAAAACCATGGTGACGGTCATGAAGAGGGCGAAGAAGGCCACTTGGACGTATAGGCCGTAGGTTATCATGTTTTGTCCCATTGTGACGGCGTCCTTTGACTTGGCTTGGACTAGCATTCCTCCCCCTGTTTTTTACTGATTAGTCCCAGTATCCTTGTACTATACATCTCGACTTTGGATGAGTGGGTGGAATATCAACGTACCTCCAGATTGCAGGAGGAAAGAGATGACATCCCCCGAAACGAATACAGCGGTTATCCATTTCGTCTTTATAATTGAATTTCTTTCGCCGTCTGTCAAGATTATGATTCGCTTCAGGATCATGTAAATGGATGCCGCAAAAAGAGTTGGTGCAAGGAGAAGCATGAGGGATTGGATGGCATATGGGTTCGTCTCCCAGTTTGGAGTTTGTTTGGCATTAATGGCGCGAGCTGCATAGCCAATCACTTCGACTATGGCATATTCCCGTTAGTTTCATCAAATCTTATAGAAAAGGCTGATGAGAACTTACACTGTCCTCCAATAACAAAAGGTATAAAATACCACGTTTTCTTAACGCCGAGTTGAGCGAGGTGAAGCGCAGACGAGAGCCCAAAAACCACCATCATGATGCTAGCGGCTATGAATGAGGGGTCATAATGATAGAGCTTGTACTTAGCACCCTCTACCAAACGACTTTCTAAAAGCATATCGAAGGGATTGTGAGGGATTATCGGTCCGGAACGTGTCGTGGGGAAACGAATGAATGGAACTATACAAGGATATAGGGAAGAAACAAGGAAAGAAAGTAGACGCTAGAGAATGAGAGAATGAGAGAATGAGTGCCAGAACGAATGGATGGAGAATGAAGTCTAGGAAGATCCAGGTACAGTACTTAAGCTTGGAGATCTGGCCATCATGTTGCTTGTTTCCGGCCGTTTGGTGCGATGTGCGAGTACGAAACACCGATCTCCCAGGAACCAGACATTTGGTATACGTTCATAGATACTTTGACCGTTGAAATCATAGATGAGATTGGTTGTATAAACTGACAGCCCAAAATAGGTGGTGTTGAAGAAGTTTGGATCTCCATTTGATGAGAACTAGGGGATGATGGCGGCACCCTCTCCACACGGGTTCGCGTATTCGTAAACGGAGGGGTGTGTCTATCTCGATCGTGATAAGCGCGCCCCCGCATCCTGCGTGGGCCAACTCTTGGGCTGTTTCACACGTGATATACGCGCGGTGCATGACTCGCTCTAGACACACTTCACCCTCTAACTATCAAAAAGCTTGAGTCCGCCGCCCGATGGCACCGTGGCACTTCGCACATACCTTGCTCCTCTCGCATTTTTCTCGTACCACTGATCAGGACCTCCGTAGTGACCGACGCCATCTCCAACGCGTCCATCCTTTCGGTACGAGTATTGCAGCATCTGAGCATCAGCCTCTCGAGCCTCAACGACTGAAGGGTGGATATTACTTAGGATAAAGATAAACCTTGCTGGCGTCCCTGATCGCCTTCGAAGCGTTGCCCCCGGAGGACCGCCTGCATCCGCATCCCGCATCTGCATCTGCGTATAGGCGGTAGCCCTATCGCAGACGGATCGCGTACCGAATCCGAAGGAACTGTACGGAGGTACGAGTGCTCGTAGTCCCACGGCCCAGGCCATTCAGAAGCTGTAGATCAGTCTTAGACCAGGAAGGGTTGATTGATTGGATTCGTGACCTCGGGAGCGATGAAGCTGGCTTCGAGGAAACCTCACCGCAAAACAAGGACCGGTTGCTCGACGTGCAAGCGAAGAAAAATAAAGGTAAGCTGCCCTTGGATGTACGAACGACTCGAGCACATCGAGTACTTTGTGTACCCACTTGCTCGCTTCCACTTAGGAGCTCGGCTGTGTGGATTTGCTCCAAGCACTGAAGCAGAATCATCGTCCTGTGTTTTCGCAAAAGCCCACTCACCGATGAAGAAACCCAATAGTCTAACACCCCACACAATAGTGCGATGAACAACGTCCTGCTTGTACAAACTGTCGCAAGCATTCAGTACAATGCGATTATCTACTATTGACAACATCGAGCGGCGGGAGCCCGACATCAACTCCTCCCATTCCAGCCCAATCAGGGGCTTCTTTGCTCCCTCTTGCCATGAGCCCCTTACGCCAAAGCCCACTGCCCCAGAATCCATTGCCCCTCAACCTGAGAGACCTTGAGCTCCTCCACCACTATACAACATCAACATGTCTCACTCTATCTTCAGATCCATCTCTCAAGGCTCTATGGAGGATCAATGTTCCCCAGATTGGGTTTCGAGCTGATTATGTGATGCATACCATTCTCTCAATATCCGCGCTACACCTGGCACATTATCTACCTGAAAAAAGAGAATACTATGCTGCTCAAGGCAAAGCCCATCACCAAAGCGGCCTTAGAATGGCAACGTCACTCCTCGCAAACGTCACAAATGATAATTGTGATTCGATCTATATATTTTCTACAATGACGTTGTTCATCACTCTTGCGACTTCTCGTACATCCGAGGATTTCTTACTTTTGAGAAATGAAACCAATGGAGGATGGCTGGAATTACTAAAAGGGACCTATTTCATCATTAGAAATTATGAGCACTCCCTTATTAACAGCAGTCTTTCAGCTATGTTTGTCGCTGGTCGCAAGAGAGAAAATCTGAGAGAGGAAGCTTCCCTCGAGTATCCAGCAGATACCGATGATTTGCAAGAGCTTCGTTATCACATCAGTGACTCCCAGCTTGACCCACATACCTATAGCCTATGCACAAATGCCATAGAGGAATTACGGATGTCTCTCGCACTCGCCATGAAGCGCAACAACGCTTCCCTAGAACCGGGAGACGTAGTCTTCGTCTGGCTCTACAAAGTCAACAATGGATTTCTCGAACTCGTCAGTGATCATTGTCAAGAAGCCATAGTGATATTTGCCTATTTCTGTGCCCTCCTGAAGATGATGGATACGAGATGGTGGATGCAAGGGAGTGGCATCAATTTACTGAATCAAGTTTGGGATTTGTTGGACGAACAACACCGATTGTGGATTCGTTGGCCTATTGAGGAGATTGGATGGGTTCCGGATCCCGATCGAGCGGCTGCCAAAATAGATCCGAGCCTGATATCGAATACTATACAAGTACCACAAGGACCACAAGCGCAACCGATGGACAAGATGTACCAAGAGCATTCCCCACATTCGAGTGTCTTCGATCATTCTCCACAGCCAAATAACTATATGTCTCCCCCAGGGCCTAGCACTTGAGCATGTTCGGAATTTCGCCATTTTGACAAAGTCAATGATTTCGCAATGGGCAGAAGTTATGATGGATTCTGGAGTGTACGATTATTGGTCATGTCTTCTTGTGTAGAGATCTGGGTTCTATGTAGACTTTGGAGGATAGACTCTATATCAGTTACCGTGTCTGTAAAATTTATGCGACGAACGGGTCGGGGGACCCATTATACCGGCCACAAGTATGTCACTCTTTTTATTGGTCGATGACTCAGCTTTTTAAGATTCAAACTAAGGCTCATCACGCCTCTGACTTGATTCATTCTGTACCTATGTAAGAAGACTCGAACCCACACGGAGGGAGAAAGGTGGGGGGGCAGGGGGATGGTGGAGGCAAACCCAACTGGTTGGGTTTTCCGGATCTACGAGTAGGAATTTTGTTTTCATAGTACGGCATCCTGAATGTACAATTAGGCCAATAAGATAGTCGCAAATCGCAGATTGTAAAGTCATTTTATATACCTATAGCGTAATACTTTTTAACAAGTCCTCTAGGCTACGGGTATACCTTCTTAAGGTATGTATGCCTCCTTTTCCCACCGAGTTACCCGATAGACCTGGACCCTCCAGCTGTTTTGGTACCCCATCACGTGTTTCGCACGTGTTAACTACCTTCCTACCTCCAGCTATATACACACCCGCAGGCTCCCCGTCGACCCCTACTCTTGGACTCTATCACACCCCCCCTCTATCTAGTACCGTAACATCTCTTCGGAGCCATGGATTCGGAGCCTAGGATCATAGATGGGAAACACCGAATATCATGTTACTATACGCCCGGATTGGAGGGTTATACACACATAGGTGCTACATTTTAACATTTCGGAACCGAGTCACGACATTTGGAATTGAAATAAACTAGCGAGCTATCTTGTGTAGAGATACCGCCGATAGAGTACGCAATGTTGGATGGATGGAGGAGTGGCTAGTAATGGATTGATTGGGAAGGGGGGTTGTGAAAGTTTGTTTTGTTGGTTTGATGGTCCCTACGAAAGCTGGTTTACGATCATATAGAGTAAAAGTTCCACCGGAAGGCGTAAAAACAGGGGTTAGAAAGGAAACGACCAGGGTTACAGCCTAAAAAAGCAGGTCTTACCACTTATACCACCCTAAAAAAGGGTAGTAAATTAGCGTGGAACCTAAGGCTAAGGAATCTAGCTAATAAGTACGATTTGTTTAATCCTCTTTAGTATTTTAACCGCTTAAGGAGTATATCTAGGCTCTATATATAGCGGATTTACCTCTAGACTTACTACGTAACAGGTCCCGGGCCTCCTACGTATTGTATACTATAGGTTTTACCTTTAGACGAAATACGTAATAGGTCCCGAACCTCCTAATATTTATATAATATTTCGCCCTCGTACTACTATATATACCTAGCTATAAGATTTACCTCTAGACGAACTACGTAAGAGGTCTAGGACCTCCTAGGGATTATAGAATACCCTACGCCTATGGTTCTATATAAAAAACGTAATATATCCTAGGCCTCCTAGGGATTATATAATCCCTTGCTCCGGGGCCGTAGCTCTAGATAAAACACGTAATAGGTCCCGGGCCTCCTAGGGATTATATAATCCCCCCCTCTTACGCTAATTTCGAACTTTAGTCCTCGTAAGTACTACTCGAACTTACCTAACATTATACTACCTACTATACTATATACTACTATAACCTTAATTCTTATCTAAAAATTTTATAAGTTAGTATAAAATATTTAGTAGTTACTATAATTTAATTATATCTATCTTATTATCTAATAAATCGCACCTATAATTAGTAATATAGCCGCGTAGGTACTTTAGAAGCGTTAGCTATATAGCTCGCTTAGTAACGTATAGGCTACCCTATTAAATCTGCTTTTCTAGAAGTAATTAAACCTCCTTCGTCGCCTAACTAGCTTATTTATTACTCGTTTTTAATAGTAGATTTTTTATTTTAATATTAAAAAGGTACTCTTACGATTTATATATTATTATTATAGTTAAATGCCTATTATTATATTAATATCCGTGGGTTTTTTCGAGTCGCTTGCTAACCCCTACGTTATTATACTGCCTGTAAATATTAATTTTTCTATTATAAATTAAGAATAATACTAAACTTCTACTATTCAAGGTATTACACTAAACCTTATAGTATACCTTTAAGTAGATACTATTATAGAGGGGAAGGCTATATAGTTTACTAGCTTATATAAGAGCCCGCGCCTACGTTTATATTATAAGTAATAGAGAACGATTTTAAATAATAGGAGTAGTAAATAAATAATTATAATAGCTTTCTACGCTAATTTATAAGCGAACTACGTTGATATATATTAGTCGAGTCTCTTCCTCGAATCCTCTCTTTTCTCCTTTGTTAGTTCTATAACTACTACCCTTCTACTATACTCTTCTATATTACCTTGCGGCGTTTTTTCTCTCTCTCTCTCTACTACCTAGTTAACTTTAGTTAAATTAATTATTATACGACCCTAGTTAGTTAGAAACCGCTAGTTCTCTTGTAAAATAACCTTTTAGGGCTAGTCCCTATAAATAGACGCCTCTAGCCTTCGCTCTAGAGGTTCTTAGGTCCGATAAGTACTTTAAACCTATATATATTAGCATAATCGATCGATCTATTCTCCCTTATTAAGAATAAGCTAATTACCCTTAATAGTACTAAAACCCTCGTTCCCCTTCTCCTACCCCGTATCGCCGCTACGTAAGTTACTTATTATTTATAATAGAGTAAAACTAACCTTTAAATAGTACTACCGCTAACCTAGCGGCCTTTACTACTACCCTTGTCGCCTTCCTATAAGTACTTAGTTTTATTATCCCTTTTTAACTATTTATTAGTATTAGTAACTTATAAAGATATAGCGAACTACTACTACTACTACTAGCTACCCCTCTCGCTACCCCTCCCGCTACCCTTGCCGCTACCCTTCCCGCTACTACTACTCCTACTACTAAAAAGAATAATAATAATAATAATAACTTTAGTTTTAGTCCTATAAACATAGGTAGTAATAACCCCTACGAGCTAGACGTTAGTAGTAACGACTAAGAAGATAATAATAAGATAGATATTAATACTATAAGTACCCCCTTTTGTTTACTTAGTATAGCTCGCTTATATACTTCTAAGTATTAACTAAGAACTCGCGGTATATAATCCTTTAAGACTTATATACTAACTATTATAAAATAGCCTGCCGCCGCCGCCGCTATAACTATAACCGTAACCGTAACTATAACCGCCGCCGCTCCTACTCTCTCTAGTAAGCAAGACTTTGTCCCCTTCTATCGCCCCCTCCTAATTACAGCCTTTCGGTTTCCGGACGTACCGTATATCTACTAAGCCCTAGTGGCTAGTACGTACTAGTAGCGGAAGGATAATTCTTTTTTCGATTTATAAGTTCTTAATATTACTTACCTACTTATTTACTTATCCTATCTTTATCCTAGGTATTTAATAAGGTAGATACTAATTAATATAGTAAAAATAGAACTAACTAGCCTCTCGTAAAGAGGACGAAGTAGGGCTATATTAGCTAGATTATAAAGACGGATTTAAGGGAGACTATAGTTAGTAGAATAGCCTATAGTTACTATAGAAAGTACGGCTACGAGTGTTATACTTATATATAAGTAGCCGAGGATAAGGTTATTCGCTACGGTTCTTAATATACTCGCTATTATAAAGACAAACCCTATAAGGGGTATACTATACGTGGGCAAGCTATTATTATACGTAATACCTCTCCTACGCTTCTTAAACCTAGATCTAAAAAGGGTCTACCTAGTAGTCTACTATTAGGAGGTAGTACTAGAATTATAGCCTAAGAAGCTACTCGGTACTCTAGTATTATATATTATAGTATAGTTAGGTTTATTCGGCTTACTATATTATTTCTTTATTAGTACTTTTATTTAAAAGAGTTCCCTACTTTACGTTTAAATAAGTACCTTATTATATATAGAGCGAACGTTACTTGTATTTACCTACGGCTCTAAGTTTAAGGGAAAACGTTAAACTTCTAGTATAGTCTATTAGTATTTATTAGTTATTAAGTCCTTCTTACTAATCTCTCTTATAGAGCCTAAGCGAGCGAGGTAGTAATACCTTTAGTACTTAATATTATATTTGTATTACGGCTAGGTCTAGGTTTAGGGGTAGGTATAGGTATAGGTATAGGTATAGGTATAGGTATTTAGGGTTAGGGGTATTTTATTTGTCCTAGTCTCTCTCTTTCTCTCTTCTCTAATAAATAAACTAGTTAACCGTTAATACTTAATAACTCTTACTATAAAGTACTATGTGAACCGTAATCTACTATTATTAGTACTTAATATATATAGTATAGATTTAAAGCCGCGATATCTTATAGAACACCTTATAATAAAAAAAAAAAGTATCTATTCTAGCTAGATACGAGTATAAAGAGTAAAACGAATATAACGAGTAAAGATAAAAGTAACCTTACTACGGCCTATTATATAATAACTCGTAAGACATATAGAACTACTCCGAACGCCTCTCCCTAGAGAACTCCTAGCTCCTAGCGAAGGTTACTATATCTTCGATAGCCTTATCCTTATCTACCTTCCGTATTTATTTACGCTAATAAGTCTTCTAGCCGAGGTCCTTCCTTTAACGTATCTTAGAGACAACGTCTATTTCGGCCTATAATTTAGTTATTAGCTTATAATTATATATAGTTCTCCTATCTAATGGAGTAGTATTTATAGACTAACGGCTAGGGCGCTCCTTTAGCTAATACTTAGAATATAATCGCTAGAAGCTAGTCCTTTAACGAACGTTTCTTAGGTTTTAGTATAGAAGTTTCTAGTAAATACTAGGAAGTTTAATAGGGATTTATATAGTCTAAAATACTAGGAATAGCTTAGGTAAATCCAGGGCTTGTCCTAGAATAATATCTAAGTAGGTTAGTTATAGAACTTAATACTAAATAATATAACTTATAACTACATTTAGTAAGTTTATTAGTAATATTACTAAAGCCGAGTTCTTATAGACTTTTTACCCTCTTTATACGTTCTTTATTCTCTTGTTCTAAGGTACTATAAGCCTATACTAAAGCGGGTGTTAGATTAACTCTTTTGTAGTATATAATAACTAGAGGCTTGTCCTTATCCTTATTACCTACAAGAGGGAGCGGAGCTTTTAGGTATAGGAAAGATTTATTATTCTTTTATTTAGTAGTAAGGAGAACGCTTATAATCTAATCGATTATCTATAAGTTATCGAAGTATAGTAGATAGACAAATTTATTTAGTATAGCCTAGCGAACCCGGCGCTACTTATAGTAGTTATACTTTAACTAAAGTATAAACCGTATTTCGTTATTAGTTAGAGAGATATATCGAATACTTACTAGAGTTAAAGTAACGCCTTTTAAATACTTCTAGAGTATATTAAAAAGGTAGAATTTCTCCTAATAGTTATAAGTAAGACCGGGAATAGCTAGGGAATTAATATATTACCTGATTAAGACCTTAGATTTAAGGTCGTATACCCTACGTAGACAAGGAATAGTAGGGCTAGCCTAAGGTTCCTCCCTACTAATAAAGGGGTTTCTATATCGAGTTTAGTAGTAACGAGATAAGACTACATTTATAGTATCGAAGGGTATTAGAGGTCGATTTTGAATATATAGAGAAGGGGTAGAAGTACTAGCACTTCCGTATAATAATAATATAGATATTATAAGTAGTTATAAAAGTAAAGTAGGTAAAATAAAGAATAAGATAATAGAAGAAGTAAGTAATATAGTAATTAAGTTAGTACTTTAAATAGGGTTATACTCTTATAAAGAATAGTACTTATATCTATATAGTCTATACCTTAGATATCTAAGACCTATATACGTAGGCAACATATAACTTGGCCCTGTAAGTTTAGGTCTTTAAATCTAAGAGTCCTTTAAAACTATATAGATATATAAGCTAGGTCGAGAGTATAGCTATTATAGCTAATTAGGCGGCGCGAGGTACTACTCGCTTAAAATATTACCCTAGTTTAACCTCCTTTAAAACCTGAAATCAGTTCCTAGGCGTAGTACTTTAGTAACCGATTAGTTTAGCCTATTCTTTAAATACCTAGCTTAACGAAATATATATTAATTACCTTAGAATCGACTTAATTTAGTAGACGTTATTACGAATTAATTAGTTTCTAACAGGTATAGGTACTAGTTAAACTCTCCTATACTTTATCTAATAATTAACGTCGCTTAGAAACCACTTGTCTTATATTAAGTGCTTAAGCTAAATTCAGAACTACGACTTCCGATATAAATACCTCTTAAAATAACATATACCTACGATATAGGTTGTTTTAAAGCTCCCTTATTCCTTGAATTATACAAGCGCTACGTCGCTAGCTAAGCGAGTGGGCCTTAGTCTATATATTTATTATATTTTATACTCGTAGACAGACCGCGAGGTATTCCTTACGTAGTTAGCGTCTAAGTAAGTATATAAGCAAACTAGCGATAGAATAATTAAAGTAGGAAGATAGTTTAATATAGGACGTTTATTATACTTTAATATACCTTCTTTTTTATATCTCGATTATAAAATGTATAGAGTTTATACGAAATCGCTATACCTATACTCTCTCTATAAGAAATAGGTACTTTAGGAGAATAGGACAATTAAACGCTATATATAGCGAGACTTAAGAGATAACTAAATAACTAAAGTCTAGAGGTTATACTACTATAAACTACATCCTACTAGGCCTTAATAGGTACTACGAAGAACGTTCTATATATATAGTAAGCTATTTTTAATAGTGTCTTTTCTCTTTACTATAAATCTAATAGATACCTAGATAATATTCCTATATCTCTATATACCTTGATTTTTCTATAAGATCTAATTTTATAATAGAACCTAGTAATCTCTCCTGTACTAAATTTTAGTAATAGTTTAATTAATATATAGCTTTAAAATATACTACGGATTAATAACGATAAGGTTATAGCTCTTTTAGATATAGTTTCGTCTATCTATAGATCTAATATAGAGGCGGTCGACTAGGAGCCTTATAAATTCGAATTGTAAGCTTCTAGCTCTTATAATACAAGTAGTGTTAGTAATCACTTTAAAGATAGTACTTATTATAAGTAATCTATTAATATAACGAAACGAACTAGCTAAACTCTACTTAGATAACACCCGCCTTATTTAGGTATGGGTTCTTTTACTTAAGGGGATCCTAGTTAGTAAGAGGAAAGAACTTATTTAATTCTAATAAGAGTTTTTCTTATTAATCTGTTTTCCTACTATCTATCGCCTTAATAAGACTATAGAAGAGATTATAGGCATTATACTAGTATAGTATAATTACTATATTAATAGCTATATAGCCTTTATAAGTTTATATACTCTTTTAGAGAAGTGCCTATACTATACTAAAGCTTAATATTACTCTAGCCTTAACGCTAAAGGTAAAAGGAGAAGTAGAAAGAGGTAGTTATAGATATTACTCGAGCAGTTACTTAAAAAGTAATATTTAACTTCTTAGGCTAAAGAGTTAATAACCTATAGAGCCTAATATTAATATACTACTAATTAAATATTAGATATATTTAATGGTGATTTATATCAGAACTTATATTATAGAAAAAAGAAGCTCTTTTCTAGATAAGTTATTTACTTATTTACTATATTACTTAATACTACGACCTCTTATTTAATAGTTCTCTAGTAAATATACCCTAGGATTAAATAAAGAGACTTGTTATCTATATATTCGGCTATTATACTCTCTCTACTACTAAATCTTATTTAATAAATCGTAGCTTACTAATTATTATTTACTAATATAGATATTATACTATATCTTTTAGAAGACAGATTTAATCTTGTTAATCAAGGGACTTATACTATAATACTACTTTTATTTAAGAACCTTAATCTTTATTCTAAAATATAATTACTTATAGAGAATCTACTAGTTTCTACTATTATTCTAGGGCTAAAGAAATACCTAGATCTTAATTTATTTTTATACCTAACTATTATTAAATTATACTATCTAGGTAAAGGAGTAAATACTATCCGTTATTAATATTTAAGTATAGTATCTAATATACTAAACCCTCTAACCTTTACTTTGTCCTTTCCTAAATCTTATAGTTCGAATCCGGAATATACTTTTTAAACTTTTACTCTCTATACTTAGTTAATTATAATTAGTAGTAATAGCCTAGTAGTTATATCTTTTATAGGGCTTTGTTAGCCTAGTAAGTCTAAATATCCTTACTAGTTATATTTTTTTTAGAGTATAAAGGCACTAGATAATAAGACGTACTACGTAGTATATAAAAAAGAGGACTTAATATACTACTTTAAACATTTTAACCTATGCTATAATCTTCGAAAGCTTATCTATATATAGGATTCGATCTAAATAACTTAGGTAGATAGAGACAAGTATAATATAATATATAGGATTAAGCAAAGGAGTATTCTCCTTAAACTAGACTTGCTCTACTTCTCTCGGAGCTTTCTAATAGACCTAATACACCTATTTTTATATAATGTTATTCCTTTACTTATATTCCTATAGGGAGGGAAGAAATTTTAAGATAATTTAGCTAAATTTAAGGCTACTTAGAAAGCTAAGAAGGTAAAAGGTAAGGTAAAGGAGAAGGGAAAGGCGAAATCGTACAGATTATAATATAACTTGTAAATTAATATATAGGTCTCCTTAGACAAGAACAAATAATACTACTACTAAGACTACTAGAATAATATACTAGCTAGTAATATATAAGCCTACGAGAATCCCTTTTTCTAATATTATATACCTAAAGAGTACTAGACGGTCGTAAGTAATAGTATTAAAGTATTATATAAGCTAATACCTGGCGGAATAGGACCTAGTTACTGTTATCCTAATGAAAATTATAGGAATTAGAAAGCGAAAGAGTAAGAGGATTAGCTATTTAATAAGGTATACGATATCCTATACTACGAACAAGCTTCTAATACATCGAATAAGCGATTCTAATACTTTAATACTTTATCTACAAAGCGCCTACCTTTACTATATATCTTAAGAACCTTTAGAGGCTCTAGAGGATATATCTTATAGTACGATCGAAGGTTATTTTAAGTAAACAACTAAATAAACTTTATAAGGAGTGTATTACTTATATAAGGACATTTTAGGGTTTATATTATTAGGGTAATAATAAGCGGATATCGATTTATCTAATTAATACTTACTCCCTATTATATCTAGCAGATTATATTAAGGATCTAGGACCTGCTTAGACATTTTAGGCATTTCTAATAGAGAAGTATATTAGTATTATTAAACCTTTTATTAAAAGTAAGTCTAAGATAGAGACAAATCTAGCTAATCGGGTATTAATATAGTAATAACTTAATAGTTTAGAACCCTATAAACTAATGTTCTACTAGTCTAGAGTCTACGCCTATAACAACAATTACCCCTCCCTAGGAGCCGCTTATTATCCTTCTAGTTATTGATTATAGTAATACTATAGCGATTTAGTATATAGTAGAAATATACCCGAGGCTATCCTTGCTTAATACTAGGTTTTCTTTTATAAGAAGTTCTATATCTGCTAGAAGCTATTAATTAGTACTAAAGTCTTCTAGAACTACTATAATCGTAATAATTAGGATAATAGTTACCTATCGTAGTAGACAAACGAGGGCATTTAATATAGACGAGCTTACGTGTTTTATATTATTAGTAGATATAAGACACTTATAATAGTCTGTCGGTTTACTAAAAGTCCTATTAAGGATCCTAAATAGAAGATACTATTCGTTAGACGGGGAACGTTATACCTAAGGGTATTAGTAGAGTATATTCCTATTTGTTATATTATTAATACTATTAGAAGACTTTAGTTTATAGATCGAGGGCGAGAGAAGTACTATATACTCCGCTACGTAATACCTCTAGGTAAGTAACTTATTCCTAAGTAAATAAAAGCTAAAATTATATAGGTACCCCTTAAGAAAATAAGGTAAAATACTAGGTTCTCTATAAGAAGTACTAGATTAATAGTATAAACTCTTACTTCCTAGATCTTAATATAGTAAGGGAGGGTATTACTACGAACTATTAAGTCCTAGGAGTCCTAGGAGTATAAAGGGCGAGGATTAAAAGGGGGGTTCTAGATATATTTATAGATATAACGAACTATTATATACTATAGGACAACGTAGATTATAGGAATTATTTTTATATATAATATTTTTAGGGGAGTAAGAAGGTATATAGGGGGTATATATAGGTGGCGCTAGGCTTAACTTTCTTACTATATTATAAGAATTTAACTATATATCCGGGGATTACGTGTGAAATAGTAGGAATAAGGATTTCGGTTATAACTAGATAAATTATTTATCTATTCCGGAGACCACGTAAAAAATGTTAGTAATAAGGATTTTAGTAATAACCGGATAAACTATTTATCTATTCCGGAGACTACGTAAAAAATGGCGGGAATAAGGATTACGGTAATAACTAGACGAACTGTTTATCTATTCTAAATACCCGAGGTATTATTTACGTAATATAATATAAAACGGTCATAGTATATTACAATAGAATACCGTACAGAGGAAACCTTATTTAGGCCATTATAGTCACTATTTAAACCTATTTAGGACTAGATCCACTTTTGTTCAGGTGCGACTTACGCTAATTACAGAGTGGCACGGCCTGTTTCACTAAATTAATCGTGTGGGTCCACTACTCTAATAAAGAGTACGACCATGCTTTCCTAGGGGGTATGGGGGGTTGTTTTATTGGGATTTGTTGATGTGTGGGTAGGACCCTGATAGTTTGTTGATTCTTGATTTTTTCTGAGAGCAGAGGGGGAGCATGTAATGGTTCTTTCGTCGTTGATCTGAGCATGCCTTTAGGTTGGGTTTTTCTGAAGTTGTGGTTTAGGAATTATATCTTTATTGAATATAGGGAATTTTTATGATCCGCTTCTCTAATGTTTACTGCACTGACTAGGGGCTAGTAGGTGTTGTCAAAATCACGGACTCTCTGTCTTGAGTTCCATCACCTCTGTGTCCGCTTACGATGATCTTTTGAGAAGTATGGCTCTCAGGGTGAGAAAAACAAACGCCGATTTGAGGCACAGGGCTACCCCACTGTAATCGGACCAAAAAAGCATTCAAAATGTATATAAAACCTACCCAAATTGTTTTGAAGAGTATAGAGATCGCGATGGACAACTGACATATTATTAGGCATTATTCTACTATTTAATTTGTATGTGTTGTATTGAAAAGTCGTTATTTGGGGTAGTGTTTAATGGGGTGGCCCTCTGCCGCAAATCGGCGTCTTTTTCCTCACCCTTAGAGTATGGTGTCAAGGAGCATGGATGCGCGAATGCTGCTGAGCTTGGAATGGTACTTGGTTGCGAGGATTTGAATTTTCTGTATGTGGGATTTTGGGATATGATGATGAAGGGGCGTATAATCGGTTTTACGGGAGGGTGGGAAGAATTGCGGGATTGTTGAGGTTGACGGGCATGTAGGGATGATTGACTCTTGAGTGGGGGGTGAAGAAGAGAAAGGGAGGGGAGAGAGTTGGTTGGGGTTGTGAGGGAGGGAGGGAATGATGGTAGGTTGGGGTGGGCGGTTGTCAGAATGGGAAATTGTGAGACTGTAACGGTGAGGACGCGACGGTGAGATTATCTAGTAGTAAGGCTGGTAACAGTAAGCTCAAGTAACAGTAAGATCAGGTAACTGTAAGAGCAGGTGACAGGAAAAAGTAGGCTACAGTGACGGTACAATAGTGAGGGTGTGACAGCGAAGGTACGACAGTGAGCGTGCGACAGTGATAGTAGGTAACAGTAAGCATTGAGAGTGCCATATTGAGAGCAGGTCAGCAAGATGGAGTATTAGTTAAGGTACGACAGCGAAGATGTGATTGATTGATAGTGGAAATGGGCTATAGTAGTGGTCCAATTTTCGGGTTTGACAGAACTTGCCTTGTTGAAACAACATTGGGCTAGTAAATGTCCAACGGATCTTTTAAGCACGTGTGTTGTTAATTTTGCTCAAATTCATTATTCTACAAAGAGAGGCAGGTCCCCCTATTCCTCGCTTATCTTATATATGGCACACTGTAACTCTTGTTCTGCTTCATGAGTACCAACAGAGATTGCTGGCAGCCTAAGTTGATTTCTTGTACTGGTAATTGAAATTCACATACAAAGAAAGACGTCGATTTCTGCGTTTAGTATCTCCAAAGTGACCGGCCGCGACGTAGCAGGCAGTTTGGGGTATATCCCTTCTATACGCTGCATGTCCAAAGAAACGTACACTCAAAGTGGATGTGATGACTGGGTCGAATAGATGCTTGAATGCGTAGAGCTGTGACCTAGTTGGCTAAAGGGCTTTGTTTTATAGGGAAGATGATGGAAAGGTAAATACTTCTACTCCACTTTAAGTGCGCCTTTTTTTTGGACATGCAGCGTATGGAAGGGATACAGACTCCACACTCTATAAACATTGCCCCGTTGTATCATTACCTGACCATTTTCGGAGGCACACTTCCTCTCGTACTTGAAAACAGGAAGCCCCTAAGATCTACCACAGTATGAATGTGAGGGGTAAATAATGATCATATAGGTAGGATTGCATGTTATACTCACACTCACGCGTTCTTCTGTAACTTAGAAATCGCCATATTCTTGCATCAAACACATGTTGTTACAACATATCATGTGGTACTCTGGCCTTTATTTACAAGCTGGGTGTGGAGTACAGTACCTGGTAGGACGATTCCTTATGTAAGATTGTTGGGTCTTTTTCTGAAAATCGCCGTTCCAAAACACACGTTTCTCGCTTGGGCTTAGCAATATTTAGGCGTAACGCTTCACATGAATAAGCAGTCACCAGCAGTTGCACGAAGTGAATCCCTTGTGGTTGAAGTAAGCTTGTGCAATTTAGATCCTTGCTAGTGCTACGTACGGTAGTTGAAGCAGGATTTCAGCGTTATCCCATATCTATCTTGGAGGATATCTGTTTTGAATGATTTCGCAGAAGATTCGGAAGTTAGCCCGGAAAGAGAATTTGACTTTTACAAGAGTACACATAGCTGCAGTATGTTTTGAATATCCATCCACTTTAGAGGCAGCCTGAATATCACTTCTCATTATAGTTTTTGCTTGCAGATCTCCGATATCTTGCTTTTAGGACACTCAATTGCCATACTAATACTACCTGACGAGGCGACATGTGCTTGCCTACGGCATTTTTCTTTTTCTCCCGGCGCGGACACGCTGTACCAGGCACACAAAATCGCCAACAGAGCCTCTTTAATTATTCATCTTCTTAGGCTATTATGAAGTGGATGATCCAAGATATTGAGTGATCACATGTATCGTTCAGGCTTCACTCCCTCCAATCATGTTTTTCTGGGATGGTACCGCATCGATGCTCTTTCTTCAATTGGGCACGAATTTCAATCTCTCACTGTGCTTGTAAGCTTTTCCATCTATGAAGATAGAGAGAGGTGGTGATTCTAAGGAGCGAGATGCATCACTCCACCAAAATCTCAAAAATACCAAACGACCTCTCTTCGCAATATGACCTCATTGAGGTATTAAAGTTGAACCAAGACATTATGGCAGACGATCTTTGTTGAGTACATCGTACCAGTAATTATTCGACGATCTTTGTAGAATGTATGGTTCCGGAGAGCATTCCGGGGGCTTGCAGAAAGATTATGGTTTACTAGCACAGAGCGGCTGGCAGATACAGCAACCTTTTGTCAGCTGGAAGGTGAAAACGAATGAGCAAGCTTACTTCTGGTCATGGTAAAACCAACAACAACTAGTATGGTGAAATACTTGCATAGTAGAATAAGACGGCATGCTACAGGTGACTGCAGTAACCTTTCATGATGAGGCTGTCATAAGGCATGAGAAATAGGTATTTTGAACACTCGAAGTCGCAAAATTTGCAAGAAAGAGTGGCTTGAATACTAAGATACGTTCAAAAGATCGAATCTTTTGAAACGGTTTGTGGAATATCTCTACCAATACTTCAAGTTTACTTTCAAATCCCTTTATATCTTTGGCAGAATGATGAAAAGGGAAGATGATTCCTGACAACAACTCTTTTGGGACCTGGCCGGGTTATTTTCGGGTCAGCTTGCATCAGAAGCTTGGATCAGAAGCAGGGATTGAATGCATGCGGGAGACAGATCCTGTGAAGTACAGAGCGCCCTGTATACCCTCACCAACACCTACCATTGATAGTTCTAGACTTCTAGTGAACAGGATAGTAATTCAAGAGTGTAACCTTTTTTTAAGAATCATAAAATCTTAGCCCCCTAATCTTTTCTTTCGATTTTGATTGACAGTCTCTTTTGATTATCCGTCGGGCATCACATCGTAACATCTGCGCGCTTCCTAATACAGCGAGAAGATCCAATAGAAGTAAGCTCGCTCGATGTCCACAGCAAACAAACATTTTGCTAATCGAAAGTTTGTCTCGCTATATGGACGTCTCAGAGCGTGGTATATTCGTATATTGGCCTTAGCTAATACTTGCTTGGTGGACACAGAGTTGAATTGTTTCCTGAGAGTCAAAACAGGATGCAACCAACAAGGTTCGCTTGTGATCGCTGCCGAGGACAGAAACTTCGATGCATAAGAGAGAATGGCACCTACCAACCGTGCAAGCGTTGTCAGAAAGCAAAAGTGGAGTGCCTTGACAGTCCCCAAGCTCATAACAACCGAGCTCGTCGAATCTCCCACGATCCGGGAATTCGGCAACCATCACCCAGGCATTTTCACAGGGCCGAGTCCGATTGCTATCCCCTGTTGGCTGAAGCCCCTTTCGTGGGAGACACAATCCTTTCCCAGCCCGCAGATACAAGTTATGGGGGTGCATCCGATATGAGTCTTCCCATAGACTCATTAGATTGCTGGGGCAACTGGGACACATCAAAATCAACACTTGGCGGCATCTCATCATCACAGGGTACTGGTATATCCAGGCCAAACGCCGCTGATAGCGACTTACAAGCACAACAGCCGTTAACAACGACTGGGGATTTTATGAGCGCGCTTGGTGGTTATGTAACAGCTCAAGATTCACCAGAAGCCTCTATTGATACCGGCGATGAAGGAATGGATGTTCCAGTGGAATCAGAAATGAAAAAACTCTTTGAACTTGCGCACTCACTCTACCTACAACAGAGGACTTTAGAATCTGCACCCTGGGAACAATATCTGTCTTCGCTTTCATTTGCCGCTGGACAAAAGCTGGCACATAACGAAGATGGCGCTGGCAAAGCAATTGGAGGTATTCTCAGCAGCTCCGAGCTCTACCTCATGATCATTACTCAATTTCTAATACGGACGGAGGCGCGACAATCACCGAGTGAAAGAAATCCTTCCGCGTCTTCGACCTCTGCCGATGTATCTTTGAATGAAATTGAACCTGCTGGGAACGGCAATTGGAGTATTCAATCCGTCGTTGAATCCGAAGGATCCAATATCTTTTCTGGTCACCCTTCGGCCCGCCATAGCACAATTACCTCTTCCTCGTCGGGTCACTCTTTCTCTCCTCCTTTGACACGACCACCACCAAATCAACTCGATACGCCAACAATACTTCTGCTTCTAAATTGTTACAATCGTCTTCTTCTTATTTATGCCACCTTGTTCTCGCGTATAAGGCAGTATCTTTCGACTTCATCACCATCGTTATTTTCTGAAGCCTCTAGTCACACACTCGGTGATCCCAGTACTAAGCATAAGCCACAATCACTGCATATCGGCGGATTCTCTTTGGGTAGCTACAGGAGAATACAAATCAATATATTGGTTGACATTAGTGTCCACTTCATCACCAGGATACAGCAGGTACTGGGAGTCCCACCCCGACACACTCTACATGGAGGTGATTCGGCTGAGAGAATGGAGCTTAATGGTAGGCCTGGTACCGAGAGAGGTCTAAACAAGGTACCTCAAATGAGATTGCTGCTAGAAACATTTCTAGAAACGGTCGGATTGGATGACAAAGAAGGGACTCAGGATAGCGCTTGTAGAGTTACGGATTTAAAAAGAGAGTTCAGAGAGTTACAGAGATTGCCTAGGTGGTAGCTTTAGACTACATAGAGAAGAGTTCTCTTCTTTGGATCAGCCTTACAGATAGTGTATTTTTGTATGTGGGGTAGCAGTCAACTATTGTTATCAGTGCTATATGAATCCATGTTATTTTGGGCGACATCAGAACTGCTCAAGCAGTCTATGCCACTAGTGAAATTTTTCGCAGGGAACGGGTTGATCTAGCGAACGGAGAGGAGTTCTTATATTTGATAAAGCAAGTGGTCATGTGACCAGCTTATGTCATACCAGCCACTATATAAGCCAGTTCTCCTTCAGAGTTCTGGTGAAATTAACCATTACCTTAATATATATTTTTGTATATGATATCTTTAGTATTATTATCACCTTGCTGTCTCAGGTTATGAGCCCGGGGGGTGCTCACTTAGGTAAGAGGCCCTCCGATATATAACTGACATCAATTATCAGATCAATTATTAGATACGTGCGATGGTACGATTATCGCCCGTTTGCACCAAAAACCTACACACAAATTAATCAAATATTCAATCAATTATTCAATCAATTATTCAATCAATTATATCTTCAAACATCCTTCGACCGACTGCCACCGCTGCGCATTTGTACTTAATCAGTCGGATCAACCAATAGCAATTCGGCTTCAAACACTTCATTCAGCCAATAGCAATTCAGCTTCAAGCACTATAGCCAATAGCATTTCAAGCATTCCAGCTTTAAGGTAAGAAGCCCTTCAGTGCCTTGCTAAGAAGCCTTATCAGATGTGCGATAATTGCGGCGATTATCGCCTGTTGTACTCTATTCATTCAATCAATCAATCAATTAATCAATCAATCAACCGACTCCAGTCGGAATATCTCACATATCCTTGGCTCCGTTTGCTGCTTGCTTAACACTTTTATATATCCACTGCGCCCGTGTCTCTGACGAGAGCACGGAAGTATTGCAGGATCACATAAAGCATGGACAAACCGATACCCCCTTGACTCTAAAGAGAGCATGTGAGAACGTACGGAATTGATCCCTCTGCTATCACGTCGGCACTTGTAACTCAAAGAGAGTACAAGGGTACAGCCGACGATTTCACACGCAAGTGCACCAAGCAAAAGCAGCAGTAACGAGAGCCTGGATTCGAGCCTCACGAGCCTACCGAAACTACCTTGACTCTAGAGAGCTTGAGAGTATACTATTTAGTACCCCCGTGACTCCGCAGAGAGCACGAGAGAGCGTGCTACCTAGTACGCCCCTGACTCCACAAGGAGCAAGAGAACCAGCAACGAGAGCCAGGATTCGAGCCTCACGAGCCTACCAAGCCATCAAGGCACCATGGCCACACGAGCCTCAAATACGAACCGAACCCTCCTCCCCACCCCTCATGCCGAAACCACACAAGCACACGCGATACAAGCGGTGGAATGGTGGAATGGTGGAACGGTGGAATGTGGGAATAGTAGCATAAACTGTGGGAGTACTCTTGTACCGTGGCATGAGGCTGGCCAAAACGGCTTCATGGAGTGACCGAACCTTATTAAATAAGGACGTAGGCACTACAATCATAAAAGATTGTTACAGGAGTTAATGAGGCTCTAGGATCCTTTGTACAAGCCGGGACGTCTGTGGGAGAACCTGTAGGAGCATATATAGCTTCATTTCCCTTGAGCAAATGTAGGAGTTTTGTAGAAGCGATAGCTTCATTATTTCCTCTTTGGGAACTGGCATAATAGCTACTGGTCTGTGTGGGAGTGATAAAGCAAGTGGTCATGTGACCAGCTTATGTCATACCAGCCACTATATAAGCCAGTTCTCCTTCAGAGTTCTGGTGAAATTAACCATTACCTTAATATATATTTTTGTATATGATATCTTTAGCATCATTATCACCTTGCTGTCTCAATATTTGATTGTTATAGCTTGTGACATCAACCCCGTTGTTTACTTCATCTGGTTTTCGGCAAAGTTCTTGTGATTGGTCAAAATAAGCGAGACGGGCGGGTAAATGAAGTTACATAAGCGCCAAGCACTAACCCCAAGGTCCGATGGGCTCCATCATCACCCAGACAGGTGCGCATCCACATCATGCACAAGAGACTATACATGAAAACAAATTATCAGCATTGCTTGAAATATCTCATACTGTCAGTCGAATAGTACACCGATGAGATCCACAATCTCGGTGGATGTGGATCGCGGAACATTCGGCGAACCTTTTGCTCAGGTATCTTCGAGCACCATTTCCGTGAATCGGATACAAAGTTTGCCCCCATAATACGCTCGATCGTCGATATGGAATGCGCCTCGTTAAATCTAGAATCTTTACGATACTCGTGATCTCAAAATGGTCGGACGAGCCCTGTGTCAGCCAGTGTGCCTCTCACCTCACGGTTCACGAACCGGGATCCAGCTGAACGCCAATTCGGTGAGGTACAAGTTCTATCTCCCTCCGAGCTTATGCATCCGAACTTCAGTTACTGCTTGAATCTACATAGACCGTTACCCTAACAATGTATGTTGCGGATCGGAATTGTCTCTGTACTCCAAAATGATCATTCGGACTGTTGTCGATGTGTTTCGGGGACCGACTTCGATATACCGCAAGAGCAACGAGCATGTTCGCACTTTTAACATAGCGTATAGCATATGGAAATATTGCATATGGACGTTGAAGGACTGAAAAGATGGCTAAAGTGCAGAATTACTATGGCATAACTTCTGTAGTCATATCAAACGATAGTCAAGCTTCAACTTTGTCTTGAGAAATTTCTGGCCTTTTACATCAAACTCAGCGACATTCCAAATTACATCCAGAATGGTTTCTTATAACGACGAACCGATTGCCGTGGTAGGCATAGGCTGTCGATTTCCTGGCGATTCAACGAACCCCTCAAAGTTGTGGGATCTTTTGAGTGAACCAAGAGATGTGCTCACGAAGATTCCAGTGGAGAGGTTTAATCCGGAGGGCTTTTATCACCCCGATGGAATGCATCACGGGACTACAGATGTCCAGGAATCTTATCTGCTTTCAGATGACCATCGCCATTTTGACGCACAATTCTTCAACATTAACCCACTGGAAGCTAATTCGATGGACCCCCAACAGCGACTACTACTAGAAACCATCTATGAGTCTCTTGAATCCGCTGGTCTCCCACTTGAGAGTCTTCAAGGCTCCCCAACAGGAGTCTTCGTTGGGTTGATGTGCGAAGAATATAGTAACCATCTCCTTCGCGACCCTGATACAACTCCAAGTACGAGGGTCATGTCATTCTCTATTTCATTTTCAGCTGCTAATGGTAACCAGTATATATGTCTACTGGCACAGCAAGGAGTATCATGTCAAATCGAATTTCATATTTTTTTGATTGGCATGGTCCTTCTATGACTATTGATACCGCCTGTTCATCCAGTCTTGTTGCGGTTCATCAAGCTGTCGGTGCTCTCCACGCTGGAGAGTCTCGGGTAGCAGTCGCTGCTGGTTAGTAATTTTGTATCATTCTTTCCTGTTATTAAAAATATGGGAGTCACGAGATCCTGTCTCGAGAGATAGTCTTGCTCCTTCCTGAATTCATTTTGTTACACAAATTACTTTTCTGAAACCAATGTGCTGATTCAGAGATATTTTATAGGGGCAAATCTTATTCTCTCCCCAGAGCCATATATAGGCGAGAGCAAATTGAAGATGCTGTCTCCAGGGAGCAGATCCCGCATGTGGGATTCCGAAGCTGATGGCTATGCTCGAGGAGATGGAATTGCATCAGTAGTTTTGAAGACACTTAGTGCGGCTCTTGAAGATGGAGATGATATCGAGTGCATTATACGGTCAAGCGGGGTCAACCAGGATGGAAGAACGACAGGAATTACCATGCCTAGCGCAGGAGCCCAAGCAAGCCTCATTCAGCAAACTTATGCCAAGGTAGGGCTAGACCCGCGTAAGGAAACAGATCGCTGCCAATACTTTGAAGCACACGGGACTGGTAATCAACACTTTCATTTCCCCATTGTCTGTTAAGAGTTTTTTCCAAACTCAGCCAAGATACACAGTTCTAATAGCTTGTTCCTATAAGGTACACCTGTTGGAGATCCCATCGAAGCAGAAGCCATACACACGGTGTTCTTCGGGGCAGGCGACCCAAAAGGTCAGAGCAGGGCTTCCCAAAAGCTTTACGTTGGGTCAATCAAGGTATATTAATCTTCTTTTTTCTTAGTCTTTTCCTTTTTCATAGTAGTTCTCTCTACCTGATCACGGGGCAATTAGTATATATAATTTAAGTTAATTAGTAGTTCTAGACCGTGGTTGGCCACACAGAAGGTACTGCGGGTCTTGCAGGAGTCATCAAAGCCTCACTTGCCCTCAAAAACAAAGTTATTCCACCTAATTTGCTGTTTAAAAAACTCAATCCCAAAATACGCCCATTCTACAGCAACATCGAGGTCCCGGTCACGGCTTTGCCTTGGCCGGCTGTCTTACGTGGCCAACCACGTCGTGCGAGCGTAAACAGCTTCGGGTTTGGGGGTACCAATGCTCACGTTATTTTGGAGAGCTATGAACTGCCGCACACGAAACCTACGAAAACATCCTCCACCCTCTCCACCTCTATGCCGTTTGTGTTCTCAGCTGCAACATCCCAGTCGCTTGCTCAGATGTTGGCAAGATATTCTGCATATCTCAAGTAAGTTGTTAATTTACGGTAGTTCCCGAATCATGGGGCTTTTGAGCCCTTTTCAGGACCTGAACGATTATCATAACTTTCCAATTTACCGTTCTTTTCGTACTTCTCGGAAAATATTTGTTCAGTCTTTGAGTTCTCCAGATATTTGTGAAGAGGTTAAATGAAGAGAAAAGCTGACTATGGACTGACTGGTGGAAAACAGGATCAACACATCTCTCAGCCTTCGGGACTTGCTATACACCTTGCACTCCAAACGATCTAATCTCCCAGTCAGATCTTCAGTCTCTGCTTCGACAGTGGACCAGCTCTCATCTAGTATCGACCTGATTGTTTCTGAGAAAGAGAGTATTGGCAACCGAATGTCAATAATGCCTCCTTCCATTTTGGGTATATTTACAGGGCAAGGTGCGCAATGGGCGAACATGGGACGAGAGCTCATTAATGGGTCACCTTATGTCGAAAAGATTATCGGTCGCCTCGATAGAAGGCTCGCGGGTCTTCCCATCGATGACCGCCCATCCTGGACTTTAAGAGAGGAGCTCTTAGTGGAACAATCACAATCTCGACTTCATCAAGCTGAAATATCCCAACCATTGTGCACAGCAGTCCAAATTATTTTGGTTGACCTTCTCTACGAAGCTGGGCTCAAGTTTAAAGCAGTCGTTGGACATAGTTCGGGAGAGATAGGTGCTGCGTATGCCGCAGGCTACCTCTCTGCCTGTGACGCTATCATCATCGCCTATTACCGAGGGCTTTATGCTCATCTTGGCCGTGCAACAAAACAAGGTGCGATGCTTGCTGCAGGAACTTCACCCGATGATGCGATAGATCTTTGTTCATTTCCCGAGTTGGAGGGACGCATATGTGTTGCTGCTTGCAATTCCTCCAATAGTGTTACATTATCAGGCGACGCTGATGCCATCGAGGAAGTCAAAGCAATTCTTGAGGATGAGGGGAAATTTGCCAGGATCCTTCGCGTTGATACGGCATACCATTCTCACCATATGAAAGCATGTTCCGATTCATATACAAGGGCTTTGACTGCATGTAACATCGAGGTTCTTTCACCTGCTAACTCTGCCTGTATCTGGTACTCCAGTGTGGACAACATTGCAATGAATAACGTTCGTACTGATCTCAAGAGCGCCTACTGGAACAATAACATGCTCAATCCAGTTCTATACTCAGACGCTATCAAGACTGCAATCGCAAATAGTGGCCCATTCAACCTTGCTATTGAGATAGGCCCCCATCCAACACTCCAAGGTCCGACCTTGCAGACATTTCAGGATGTGACAACGGACACTCTCCCTTACACTGGGACTTTGAAAAGAGGCGGTGATGCCATGACAACCTTATCAGATGCCTTGGGATTTGTCTGGGAGCATTTTGGATCAGAATCTCTTCAGATACCCCACCTGAATGACATCCTGTCGGGAACCAATGAGGCTCCAATGGTTCTCAAAGGACTGCCGTCTTACTCATGGGACCATGATCGTGTTTTCTGGTTTGAGTCGCGAAGCACCAAGATGTATCGTACTAGATCAACTCACGCCCACGAGTTGCTCGGCACAGTATGTGAAGACAGTAACGAAGACTCCCTTCGATGGAAAAATCTCCTTCGTCCAAGCGAGATCCAGTGGCTTTCAGGCCATATGCTACAGGGACAAATGGTATTTCCAGCAGCAGGATATGTTGTTACCGCTATGGAAGCGGCAAAGGAGCTTGCAAAGGGTCAATCAATCAAGCTCTTGGAGGTTCGAGATCTTACTATTGTAAAATCCATGACTTTCGAAGAAGATCTAGGTGTCGAGATTCTTTTTGTTCTGACAAACATTGAGACACAAGACTCTCTCGCGACTGCCAAGTTCACATACCACGCGGGTTTAGGGAAAAGTCCCGACACTCTCACCCTGATGGCGAGTGGGAGCGTCCAGCTTGTTTTTGGTGATTCAGTGGCCTCTTTGTTACCACCCAAAACTTATCAGCCCTCGAACCTCGTGGATGTGGATCAAGACCTTTTTTACGAATCTCTCGCACAACTTGGTTATGGCTACTCTGGGCCCTTCCGAGCCTTGTTTGATATGAAGAGAAAGCTGGATGTTGGAACCGGACTTCTTGCTAATCCTCATTCTCTAATTCCTGGAACCTCGCTTATCATTCATCCAGGGCTTCTAGACGCGACATTTCAATCATTGTTCTTGGCCTTTTGTTGGCCAGGAGATGGTAGTCTGAAAGAGCTCCACGTTCCGACAAAGATAAAGAGCATCAAGATCAATCCAACACTGTGCCAAAATCTCAAGGACGAAGCAGATCTTCCTTTCAATTGCTTTCTGATGGAGAGATCTCGGGAAAGGGTTAGTGGAGACGTCTCCGTCTATGTATCAGGTGGTAATGACGCTGTGCTACAAGTTCAGGGTGTAGAGGTCGTCCCTTTTGCACCTTCAAGTCCTGCCCTCGACCGCGCCTTATTCTCCAGGATTGATTGGGGCCTTGCAGCAGTTGACGGCGAGCTCGCGGCAGCTGATGATCAACCTACGAATGAGGAATATCAGTTTTCTTCTGTCGCTGAGCAGACGGCTCTATACTACATGCAAAAACTATTGGATGAGGTATCAGACTCTGAATGGGCCCAATCCGAATGGCATCATGCCCATCTCCGTCATTATGCTGATGATACGATCTCAAAAGTCCAGAATTCTCGCGTTACATTTTGGAAGAAAGAGTGGCTCGACAATAGTAAAGAGGATATAATCGAGATGGGAAATAGGTTAGTAGAAAAGACACCAATGGACGATTATACTCTAACGTATAAAGGTACCCGAACAGTTTCGAGCTGGAACTGATTAGAACTGTTGGGGAGAACCTACCTGCTGCGGTTCGTGGTGAAAGGCAGATTCTCGAGTTCATGATGCACAATAGTATGCTTCAAAGGCTTTACGCTGAAGGAATAGGCTTGGGAGAACAGACAGTCTTTTTAGGAAGGATGGCCAAACAAGTAGTTCATCGTTACCCACAGACAAACATATTAGAAATTGGTATGTATGCACTCTACATGATAGGTACTAGTACTGAGTATCTGCCAGGCGCTGGAACAGGTGGGGCTACAAAAAGTGCTCTGAAGGAAATGAACGAAGCGTTTACGTCCTATACTTTCACCGACATATCCCCTGCTTTCTTCGAGAATGCACAGCAAGTTTTCGAAGAATATAGCAACCGAATGACATTCAAGGTCTTGGACATTGAGAAAGACGTTGAATCACAGGGCTTCATTCCAGGATCCTATGATGTTATTATTGCATCCTTGGTCTTGCACGCCACCAAGAATATCGAGATCACATTACGCAATGTCCGTCGTTTACTTAAGCCAGGGGGGTTTTTGCTCATGTGCGAGCTTACAAGCCCCCCACCATTAAGAATGGGGTTCATTTTCAGTGGTTTGCCTGGCTGGTGGTTGGGTGTTGACGATGACCGGACCCTATCGCCATGTATCAACCCCACACAATGGGATGCTGTTTTACGCAAGACCGGGTTTTCTGGTGTAGATTCAATGACTCCCGAGGTCGACTTTATGGTACGGCCTGGATTTGTTATTGCATCTCAAGCTGTTGATGACCGTATAGTGGCTCTTCGACAACCACTGGCGTCACCTCCAGCAGTCGCAAATGTACCCAAAATCATCATCATTGGCGGCAAAGAGTCGCAGGTTGTCGACCCAGTGGGAGAAATCATGTCTCCTTATTGCAATCAAATACACAAAATCGATACCTTGGAAGACATCGAAGAGAATACTGTCACTCCACTTAGTGCCATTCTCATCCTAGCCGATCTGGATGTACCTACCTTCCAAAGCATTACCAAAAGAAGTCTTTCCGGAATTAAGCTTCTTTTCAAAAAAGCAAGAACAGTACTGTGGGTGACTCGTGGTTCAAGGGCTGCCGTCCCTTATTCTAATATCGCTGTGGGATTCGGCCGGTCCTTGGCAGAAGAGCTGCCACATGTCCGCTTGCAATTCTTGGATCTTGATCATACCCAAGCTGCGGATCCTAAAGTAATTGCCGAGTTTCTTTTGATGGGACATTTGTTGGATGTTTGGGAAAATATGAGAGTCCAGGGTAACATGCTTTGGTCCAAGGAACCAGAGATTAGCCAGCATAACAGTCGGATGTTTGTACCTCGACTGATAGCAGACAAACCTCGAAATGATGTTTACAACTCTGGGCGTCGTCTAATAACAAAAGAGGTCGACCCTGCACAATTCCCGGTCCAACTTTATCGCTCCAAAGCATCTTACAGCATCAAAGAGAATTTGGAAGCTGATCTACCCGTTGATACCATTTTTCTCAAAGTTACTCACTCAATACTTTCTCCGATACAAGTATCCAGAACAACCTTTCTGTATCTTGTAGTTGGGACGGAAGTCAAGACTCGAAAGAATGTTCTGGCATTTTCTAAAGTTAATGCATCAATGGTTCAAGTTCCTTCCGAATGGATAGCTGATTGCAACGTACCAGCTGGGCAAGAGGCGCAAGTACTACGCTTTGCTGGATTTCATCTTATCGCCCAGGCGGTTGTTCCGTCGGACTCTCCGTCAACAACCTTTGTGATACATGAGCCGGAGGTAGGAATGACACCCATTCTTTCGAAAATTGCCGCAGAGAGGAACTTGAAGATAAGATTTACAACTCATATACCAGAGAATTCAAACTTATCTGGCCCGTGGATCTTCATTCATCCAATGTTGACAAACGATGATATCAAACAGTCACTTCCAGAGGACATATCAGTCTTCTTAGACATGACCGTTTTGACTCATGTCAGGTCGATAATCGAGCCATGTATACCTTCTTGGTGCAGGGTCATTAGTCTCGCTTCTGTCTTCGGGGAGAATGCTCGAGTATCTGGCCAGGATCCCAGCGTCAGAGTATCCAAATTCTTTGCTGGGCTATCTGAGGCCTTGATCAGTAACACAAAAATTCCTGTGGCGCCAGTCATACGTGTGGAAGATGTAATAAAAGTCTCCAATCTTGAGAACCTCACCGTTGTTGATTGGACGGAGAGTTCGACTTTACCGGTACCTTTGAGTCCCGTCGATTCCAGAAATCTCTTTGCTTCAAACAAAACGTACATATTATTTGGATTGACAAGTAACCTGGGGCAATCTTTGGTTACCTGGATGGTCCAACGAGGAGCAAGACATGTTGTGCTTACAAGTCGACATCCCAACGTTGATTCCGCTTGGATTCGAAGCCTGGAGCGCATAGGCGCATCAATCAAAGTTTTTGCAAAGTAAGTTAATAAGTGAGTACCAGGAATTTCATCGGGGCTGACGGCTTTAGTGATATCACGGAAAAGCTATCATTACAAAAGCTCTGCAGAGAAATTAGAGATCAATGGCCACAAGTTGGTGGAATTGCGAATGGGGCTATGGTTCTTCAAGATACTCTTATCCGTGACCTTGATATCGAGACTCTTGTAAAAGTCCTTAAGCCAAAGGTTGATGGCAGCGGATATCTCGATGAGATATTCCACGACGACAAGCTTGAATTTTGTGTGTTCTTCTCTTCTCTTGCAGGCATATACGGAAATCGTGGGCAATCAAACTACAGTGCGGCAAATGCTTTCATGGCGGCGCTTGCAGCTCAGCGGAGAAGCAGAGGTCAAGCAGCATCGATCCTTCATCTTGGTGCAGTAATGGGTGCTGGTTACGGTATGTCACCCTTAAACACCCCAGCTTCCGCTAATTAATGTCCCAATTCCTCCGTCCACTTTCTTCCCATAGCCATTATAACCTTTTACATAGTATCTCGAGAAGGTAGTTCAGCTCTATTGAGGTCTATTGACCGGGCAGGATGGCTGTGGCTGTCTGAAAGAGACGTCCACCAGTCCTTTGCCGAAGCAATTGTGCGTGGCCAGTCAGATTTCGAAGATCCACACAAATGCGAAGTCTTAGTGGGTGCACGGCGAGTTGAACCAGAGGAAGGCCTTGAGAGGCAGTGGTTTGATAACCCAAAGTTCCAGCATTGCGCAAATCAACATGGGAGTGTCGCGGCCAAGTCAAATGACTCTGCATCTACCGTTTCATTGAAGTCGCAATTGCTTATTGTAACCACAGAGAAAGAAGCATATGAAATAATCAAAGGTAGCTTCATCACTCTTCCTGTGCCGATGTCTTGCTAACGGATCTCGAGATTCCTTCCTAGTGAAACTGAAGGTTTCCCTCCAATTACAAGACTTATCAGGAGACAAGCAAAAGGCTATACTCTCTCAAGGAGCCGATCAGTTGGGAATGGACTCCTTGATTGCAGTAGAAATCCGCTCATGGTTTCTTAAGGAGTATCTTGTAGACATACAGGTGCTCAAAATTCTCGGAGGCGCTACGATTGGAGAAATCCTTGACCTGGCGCTGGAAAAGCTGCCCCAGGAATTGACTCCAAACATAAGGCTCTCTGACCCCGATAAGTCAAATCCTTCAGGCCGAGAAACTCCTGCCTCTGAAAGCAGAGTTTCAGCGACGAATTCTGTCACTTTAAGCATAGAAGGCAAAGAATCGATCTCCGCAGTACCCACCACATCTTCTGCGTCAACAACGTCTGTTGATGAGCTTCATTTCCTCAGAACTGAAGCAATGGGTTTTGGACAGTCAAGATTCTGGTCACTGAGAAACATTCTAGAAGACCAGACAACGTTCAACATTGTTTGCTCGGGTAGTCTTAGCGGTCCTTTGAGGATATCTCAACTTGAAAAAGCAGTTTCGAAAGTAGCACAGGTTCACGAAGTCTTGCGTACCGCATTCTTTGAAAGCAAAGACCACGGGTATGTTCAGGGTATCTTACCACAATCAAGGATTCAGTTAGAACATCAAAGTATCACAAACGAACGAGAGTTTTCGCGCGAACACGATGCAATGCGAGCTCACGTCTTTGACCTGGAACAAGGCGACACGTTTAGATTCAAAGTACTGTCTCTAAATTCGACGTCACACTTCTTGATTATTGGCTACCATCATATCATCATGGATGGCGTGAGTCTCGAGGTCTTTTTGTCAGACTTGGCAAAGGTTTATGGGGATCAAAAGCTTGAATCCCCGCCTCAAAGCTATTGCGACTTTTCATTGGAGGAACGCGAAAACGTCACTGCTGGTCGAATGAACACTGAACTGGCGTACTGGAAAGATTCATTTTCGGACATTCCTCCTCCTTTACCATTACTTCCATTCTCACAAACTCGATGGCGCCAAAACCTGTCAACATACAATTTCGTGAAGTCCGAAGTCAAAATCGATGCTAAACTAGCCACCAAGATCAAAAACGTGTGCAAGGAACAGAAAGTCACTCCATTTCACTTCTATTTAGCTGCTTTCAAATCAATGCTCTTTAGGATATTGGACACTGAAGAAATCTGTATTGGGATGGCCGACGCCAACAGAATCAACAGCACTATCATATCAAGCCTGGGGATGTTCATGAATCTTCTTCCTCTAATATTCCGTACAGATCCCAGCCAAGAATTCAAAGATGCCTTAAAAGAGGCACGGATGAAAGCCTATTCCGCCTTAGCGAATGGCAATGTCCCTTTCAACGTCCTTCTGGAAATACTTGACGTGCCCCGATCTGCGAGCCACTCACCCCTGTTTCAAGCGTTCATCAACTACCGACAAGGAGTTCAAGAGAAGAGGTATATAGGCGATTGCGAGGTAGAGGGCCTTAATTATCAGATTGCACGAAGCTCCTACGATATATCTTTAGATATTATCGATAACCCAGGGGGGGATTCCACAATATCCTTTATGCTTCAAGAATCGCTCTATTCCCAATCCGACTCCAAAAGAATACTGGAATACTTCATGAATATCGTTGAGGGGGTCTCTTCCAATCCTTCCCTAAATATAGGTTTGATACCGATATTCAGCGCTTCAAGCATCCAAGAAGCACTCGCGCTTGGGCGAGGTTAGTTACTTTTGACTTCTCATTCCGCTTTCTTTGAATTCCAGCTAATACTTGCCAGGACCTGACATCGACTCGAAATGGGATATTACTTTGGGGCATCAGATTGATAGCATAATCAAGGATCGAGAATCCGACATTGCACTCAGAGATGAAGTTGGAAAAATGACGTTCAAGGACATGTCTCGTCGGATGAATCAAATCTCGGCTGCCTTATTTTCCTGCAATATCCAGCCACAATCGATCATTGGGGTTCTTCAAGAGCCGACCTCGGATTGGATATGTTCTCTACTTGCTATCTGGAAACTCGGTCATATCTATCTTCCTTTGGATACGCAAATTCCACATGCAAGGCTCAGTATCATGGCTTTGGATTGTAAGCCTGCAGTAATTCTATTCCACAATCCCACTTTGCAGATTGCGAGTTCTCTAACACGGGAGAACATGAAAAAACTCAATATCTCGTGCCTGTCCGACGAACCAGCGCCACCCTTGACAAATAGAGCAACACCTCAGAGTCTGGCTGCAATCATCTATACCAGTGGATCGACAGGTATCCCGAAAGGCATATTATTGAAACACTCCTCTTTGGTAAATCAGATGGAACAATATGTTACCGATCTCAGCATCACTCATCAAGTAGTGATGCAGCAAAGTGCCTTTAGCTTTGACTTATCCTTATGGGAAATGCTTATGGGGCTCACCTGTGGCGGATCTGTCTATGTGGTTCCAAATTCCAAGCGCCGAGACCCTATCTCAATCACCAAACTGATCACTGAAGAAGGCATTACATTGACTCTAGCGACCCCCACGGAATACCTAAGCTGGCTGAAATACGGGTCTTCCTTGAAATCATCAAAACTAGCATACGCGCTATCCGGCGGAGAAGCACTGACCCCAAATATCAAACAAGCATTCTACAACCTATCGAAATCTGGACTTCGTCTTTTCAACTTTTATGGCCCCGCTGAATCTACCATCTCGTGTCATACGGCGGAGATAGATTATACTGAGCCGGTATCAATGACCTCTTCCAATCCTATCCCCGCAGGTTTCACCATCCGCAATACCTCCACTTATATTCTTGATGAGAATCTGAAGCCTCTTCCGGTGGGTTTTACTGGCGAGGTAGCCATCGGAGGCGCCGCCGTTGCTGACGGATATTTCAATAACGATGAACTCAACGCTCGAACCTTTCCAGAAAACCCACATGCTACCTCTAGTGACCTTTTGGACAAGGGGTGGAAGAAGATGCTTCGAACCGGCGATCGTGGCCGCCTTCGCGAGGACGGTGCTCTGATACTAGAGGGGAGAATGTCCGGAGACACTCAAGTCAAATTCCTGGGCGTTCGGATCGAGTTACAGGATATTGAGAATACCATACTACAGGCTGCACAACCGGCTCTTTCGGAAGCTGTAGTCTCATTCTGTGCTGAGTCGAATATTCTCGTGGCTCATGTGGTGTTTTCCGCTGAACATCCCCTTGAGGACCGAGCTGGTTTTCTGAAGCGGCTGCTTCCAAGTCTGCCTTTGGCACAATACATGCGTCCGGCGATAATCATACCGTTGGAGTCATTGCCAATCACAGCTCATTCCAAAATCGACAGGATGTTAATTCAGAAGCTGCCTATTCCACAGGTTCAGAGATCCACGCTCGCTCACCCGCTCACTGATACTGAGCAGCAATTAAAGGAAATATGGGAATCTGTTTTGGCTAAAGAGGTTGTTGGATTCAATGACTTCACTTCGGACACGGATTTCTTCCACGCTGGAGGCAATTCGGGGATCCTTGTGAGGGTACAGGCACTTGTTAGAGAAAGGTTTGATGTGGTGATACCTCTAATCGACTTCTTTGAAGCAAGCACGATTGGCGCTATGGCGTCGAAGATTGAGAAAGCCGTGCCAGAAGGATCAATCGACTGGGATGAAGAAACTTCAGTCTCCGCAATATCATCTTCCTCAATTGCCGCTGAACCTCTCACCAAAACCTCTACATCTACGGGTAAGATGGTACTCCTCACAGGAGCAACCGGCTTTCTTGGCAGGAAGATTCTCGAGACTCTTATCAACGATACTGGAATCTCTAAAGTTTGCTGCGTTCTTCGTGGGGAAAACCGCATTCCGTTCAAGTCCGATAAGCTGATGGTATATTCTGGAAATTTGACGGCGCCACTACTTGGCCTGCATGAGGATACATTCAAGACATTAGCACAAGAGGTTGATATCATTATCCATAGCGGCGCTCAACGCTCCTTTTGGGAGTACTACCAATTGTTAAGGAGAGCCAATGTGTCAAGCACAAAAGAGCTAGCAAAGATGGCAGCGGCCCGCCGAATTCCCATCCAATATATCAGCTCGGGGGGAGTTCTCAAATTTGACAACTCGGCCCCGCCAACTGACGGCTCTGATGGATACGTGGCGTCCAAGTGGGCAAGTGAGAAGATTCTGGAAAAGGCTGCCAAAGCCTTTGGTATCCCAATTACGATTCATCGCACACTTCCAACAGCCCAGACTTCGGGGTCCTCGTCTGCTATCTTAGAACAATTCCTAGACCTCACGCGACAAATGAAGGTCCTTCCGTTTGCAACTGGCTGGACGGGTGAGATGCATCTCCTACCTCTCGACACTGTCACAACCGCAATTTGCAAGATGGCAAGTCAAGAACAAGCTGCTGAGACGGGTCCAAGATATATCCACCACCACGCCGAGGTGAAATTGCCCGCAAGCGAACTCTCTGGGTATCTTGAGAGCCATATTGGAGAAAAGGGGGACTTTGCTAGAATGCCTGGCTTGGAATGGATTGGGAAGATCAAACAGATGGGATTTGGGTACTTGATCTCATCGCAGAAGATGACGTTGGAGGCGGATGGCAAGTGGGCTCGGGATCCACTTATTTCTAGTGCTTAGCTGTAGATAGTTGGAGACATGCTGTATCTGTTTTTCTTTCAATTCTCTGTTCATGTTTGGGTACTTGGTGTTCCTATCAAACATTTTTATACAGTACCCACCAATCTGGTTTTCTAGAGTCGTCGAGATGACCTTTTGCTCGTACCTTGGATGTCGTCTCCCCCGAGACTCTTCAAGTGGTAACTTAGCGAGCTTAGGTGGCCAATAGGGGTGTCCCTGGTGTGCACTAAGCTCGGAAGGGGGTGTGCATGCATTACCGATTTTCGGCATTTGTGTAGCACAAATACTCGGGAGGTGTTTACGGAAGCCTTTCATTGGCCGGAAGATTGAAGTGCCGAGCATAAGTTATTCACAACTGCCATAGACATTTACGGCAGGCTTTAATGCCGAATGCCTTCACAATTGTGATGGAAGAAGTTCAGGAAACACAGCAAATAGCTGGTGGGCAAAGGATAGTCAGCGCTAACAGCTATCTCAGCTTGCTTTCTCATGTCGTGTTGACTTTTCTCTATCAGAGACTTCTCGTCTTCTGGTTCTCTCGTCGTCCACGATTGCGCAATTCTCTTCAACGTGACTACTACAATGCCTACTCCAGCAGTTGACTCATACAAGGCCGCCCACACAGCTGCATCACCTTTGACGATGGCGACAGCGACAACTGCACCAAACCTCTCTCCTTCTCCTTCCATGCCTTCCCAAGATAACGTGCAAAAGACAACAGACGAGACACCAGTCATTCAAGATGATGGACCAGGACCCGCTACAAACAAGTCTGAGCCTGCGCAAGAGAATGTTGACGCAGGGAAGAGCAAGCGGGGTGTGGCCTTCTGGAGCATCATCGTGGCTCTCTGTGTAACAAGTGTCTTGTCATCACTAGAAGGGACAGTTGTCTCGACGGCATTACCCACCATCGTTGAGAGACTCGGTGGACAGGAAATCTATATCTGGGCAGTAAATTCGTATTTCTTGACCAGGTAAGAAAGCGAACCAAGCATCCCAAACTGCAGACGAGTCTAATACGACTCTAGCATGGTTTTCCAACCACTTTATGGCCAAATGGCGAATATTCTGGGACGACGAAATCTCATGATCTTCGCTACAACAATTTTCATAGTGGGAAGCGCGATATGCGGTGCTGCACAGAATATGTCCATGTTGATTGCTGGTCGTGCAATTCAGGGTGTTGGTGGAGGTGGTCTCAATATGTTGACAAACCTAATCATATCGGATATTGTGCCGCTTCGAGAGCGTGGAAGCTTCATGGCCTATCTCTTTGCCACTGTCATTATTGGAACCGGAATTGGACCGTTCGTGGGTGGCATCATTGTTCAGAGGACAACTTGGAGATGGGTCTTCTTCCTCAACCTTCCCATGGGTGGTCTAGCTCTACTGCTAACGATTCTGTTCCTGCGAGTAACTTACAAGAAAGACTCCTCTATCAGCCATCGCCTCAAACGCATTGACTTCATCGGAAATGCTGTTTTTATTCCGTCCGTTGTTGCCATCTTGCTAGCACTAACTTGGGGTGGAACTACACTTCCTTGGTCATCCTGGCGAGTGGTTCTTCCGCTCGTCCTAGGATTCGTGGGACTCGGATTATTCTCCACGTTTGAATCATCGCGTTTCTGTGTTGAGCCCACAATGCCACCAAAGCTCTTCATGAACCGTACCAGTGCATCTGCATTCGCCCTGGCATTCATTCAAACGGCTCTCCTTTACTGGGTAATTTACTACCTGCCGATATACTTTCAAGGTGTTTATGGTTCTTCGCCATCGCGTTCCGGTATTCAGTTGCTCCCGACAGTTCTCATTATGATACCTTTCGCTGCAATAAGCGGCAAACTTCTCACCCGTTTTGGGAAATATCGACCATTTCACTGGGCAGGATTTTCTTTGGCCATGATCGGACTTGGATGCTTCACGTTATTAGGTCCAAGATCTAGTACAGCAGCCTGGGTTTGTTATCAAGGAATCATTGCCGCTGGACTTGGCCTCATCTCTTCCACTACTCTTCCAGCAGTCCTCGCGCCGTTGGGCGAACAAGACGTCGCCACTGCAACTGGAACTTGGGCTTTCCTCCGCAGTTTTGGCATCATCTGGGGCGTCTCAATTCCTGGCGCGGTCTTCAACAATCGGTTCTCCCAGCTTGTGACGCAAATTGCCGATCCAGCAACAAGAGCGCTATTGCAAGACGGCGGGGCTTATGAACACGCGACGAAAGACTTCGTTGACTCCTTTTCGGATCGGCCTATTTTGAGAGCACAAATTATTGCCGGCTACAATGAGAGCTTGAGGCGCGTATGGCAAGTTGCGATTGCTGTTGCGGGTCTTGCTTTTCTGCTGGTATTTGTGGAGAAGGAGGTTGCTCTGAGAACTGGTCTTAAGACTGACTATGGAATTGAGGAGAGAAAGAAGGAGAAGGCAGGAGAGGCCGTCTAATCTTGAGCAGAACACGGAGAAGTCATGATTGTATATTAGAGATAGTCCATCGGTCAGTCACACTTCACGAGCTAGCGCGCCATTCAATGTATACTACTAGCCTGGTTCACTGCTACAGTGCTAGGCATATAATCATGCCAGCATAGCACTGGTAAATGGAAGGTTTTGCTGCGTAGAATTCCTGGCAACATAAAGTATTTGGTGATTGCATATATAGAATCAACGCGCCGCAACTAAAGAGATTGACTATTAATAGGATATATGGCTTGTTTCGTAACAAAAAAGCTAATGCATTACTTCAACGAAGTTAATGCTAATTTCGAATTCCTGGGGCAGCTTCCACACAAACCACAACTTAGGTAACCCCCCATTCCTCAAGTAAAATGCGACATCACCCCCGCAAAAACCACCCCCCAAGCCGGCAAATCATAAAACACAATCCTCATCCCATGGAAATCCGTAAACGTCCTCAAACTCTCAAACGCCTCCTCCCCATCCAACCCCCTCTTCCAAAGCGCACAGCGAATCCGTCTCGCCTTCCGATACGGAAAGCAATGTCCAACAAACAGCACGAATCCCGTTCCATACCACCTCCACGTCTCCTTGGACATCGGACCCAGGAAGAGATTGAGGCCCAGTAGTAGGATTGTGAGGGGGTAGGTGACGGCGCAGACGGGGATGAGGCGCCAGACGTGGTCGTAGAGCCAGTCTGGGGCGTGCTTGGGGCGGGAACCGGGGGGGATGGATTTCGCGAGGGTGGACCAGGAGTTTTGTTGGTCGATTGCGCCGGTTATGCTGTGGTGGGTTAGAGGGTGGTGGATTGGTGGTTCTTGGAGTTGGGGTTTAGGGGGTGGGAAGGGGAGTGCTTACAAGGCTGTTGCTGCGAGGAGGGGGGAGAGTCGGAGGGATGCTAGGGCTGCGCTGCCGGGTGCGAAGAAGTTGACGGACATGTTTTTGGTTTAGAGCTGTTTTGTTGTTTTCTGTTTTTGGAGTGGAAATGGCGAGGTGTGCTGAAGATTTATTGGGGTGTTTCTTTTTCTTGTTTTTGAGACTGTTGTAAGACGTCTACGTATCCTGGCCTAAGCGAAGCGTTGTGACGGACGCATCCGAATCGGAAGCTCTCCGAATATGTATCACCACTTCCGAAAATCCAGTGTGACAGGTCCGAATGTTACTACAACATTCTGAGTGTTCCGCGAAGGGGTTGCTGGCATTTCTTACCTCGAGATTGAATCATGTGATGGGATAACCAACACGTGAGGGTTGAATGGTAAACCTCGATTCCTTGTCTTCTCAGGAACTCGGTATCATGACTTCAAGATGGCTCTAGACACGCATAACATAATCCTACTAGTACTATCTCTCCTCCTCATCTCCATCCTCTCTCGAAAATGCATCACCTACCTTACCTACCGCCACGCATCCAACCATCAAAACTACAAACCCGCACCCCAAATCCCGCAATGGGACCGTCTAATCGGATACAGTCTCTTCAAAGAATCCAGTCAAGCGGTATCAACCAACTCCGTTCTCCAACTAATGACCACCCGCTTCCAAAAGTACGGAACCACATTCAGCGGTGTTCTCATGGGACAATCATTCATCATGACCATCGAGCCGGAGAATATCAAGGCGGTGCTTGCGACGAACTTTAGAGATTTCGGGATCCGAGGGCGGCTGGAAAGTTTTGGTCCTTTGCTTGGAAATGGGATCTTTACGAGTGATGGGGTGCAATGGGAACATTCTCGAGTAAGTACCTCTATAAGGTGTTCGGGAAATAATAGGGTTGATGAGATGTAGGCTTTGATCCGTCCAGCTTTCGTGAAGGCACAGATTGCGGATTTAGGTCTTTATGAGACGCATTTTCGGAATTTACTTTCGCTTCTTCCAACAGATGGGAGGACTGTCGATTTACAACCTTTGTTCTTTAGACTTACTCTTGATAGTGCCACGGTATATATGCTATCATCTATGGTGTTGCACCGCTGTACAATGCTACTAACACCAACATAGGAATACCTCTTCGGCAGCTCAGTAAACTCTCTCCACAATTCCGAGGGCCCAGAAAAAGACTTCGCAATCGCAATTGATTACGCACTCTCCCAAATCCCACAACGCTATCGCCGAGGGGCTTTGACTCGTTTCCTACCAGACAGGAAGTTCCATCAAGCCTGCAAAACTGTTCACGCATATACAGATCGATTTGTGCAGTCTGCCCTAGCAGCCAAGACAAGCAAGGAAAAACAAAGGGTGGAAGAAGGAGGGCAGAGATATACACTACTTCACGAACTCGCGAAAGCAACAAGTGATCCGATTCAACTGCGTCACGAGTTATTGAATATGCTGATTGCAGGCCGCGACACAACTGCCAGCCTCCTCAGCAATTTATTCTTTGTCCTTGCTAGGAGACCGGATGTTTGGCAGAGGTTGAGGGGGGAGGTAGATGAGCTGGGTGGACGGAAGCCGGATTATGAGGCGTTGCGACGGATGAAGTATCTAAGAAATGTGCTTAATGAAGGTATACACTCACCACGGACCTTTGAACACATTTCCTAATACAAACAAATAATCTAGCTCTCCGTTTATACCCAGTCGTCCCAGCAAACAGCCGTTTCGCCACGCGCAACACAACTCTCCCCCGCGGCGGCGGCTCCGATGGCACATCTCCAATCTTCATCACTAAAGGACAGATCGTAGCCTACTCAGTCTTCAATATGCATCGCAGAGACGACATTTACGGTCTCAACGCTGAGGAGTTCGATCCCGATCGCTGGAATGATTTGAGACCTGGTTGGGCTTATATCCCGTTCAATGGCGGACCGAGAATATGTCTCGGCCAGCAGTTTGCGCTCACGGAAATTGGATATGTGACGGTGCGATTGGTGCAAAGTTTTGGGGGGATTGAGGCGAGAGGGGAGAGGGAATGGGTGGAGAGGTTGGGTGTTACGTTGAGTAGTTTTTATGGTGTGGAAGTTGGGTTGTATGAATAATGGGACTGTGGAATGATACACGACCAGTTTGGAAATTTTGGACTCCCAGGAGTGTGTTTTCTGAGCAAATAAGTGTAATATTCTTTGCCTTCAGTATCGTTTTTTCTAAGTAACCAATAAACCCCTCGGTTGGGAAGTAACATACGAAAGAATAACGCTTCAAATAAAACGTTCGATAGGCCTTTTCTAGACTTTTGCATCTTGAAAAATACTCAGAACTCTACTTATTGACCCATTAATGGCGAAATGGCGAGGCCTAATAACGCAAAGCAGTAATCAGAAAGACCCTGCCAGTTTTCGGCAAGCCCCTGAATCCCTCGCTTAACAAATGTGGATCCTCCGAATCCGAAGCTCAGCTACTGAAGCTCACTTTCGGTCGTCCCCGAAGGACATGTACCTTTCGTACTATACCTACCATGAACAATACACCAAAAAAGCAAAGCCGTCATGCTGTGTATATTTTGACAGTTCACTAGGGATATAGAACAAGACTCAAGTGATGAGCAAAAACACATTACAAGCAATATTCAAAGCAGAAAAGAAACCCACAACCACAACCACAATCACCACCAACCCCCAACCTCCACCCACCATGTCATCAACCCACCCCCCAGACCC
>LT855408.1:3886971-3935722 GCA_900184765.1 Hymenoscyphus fraxineus
ACTGGAAGATGCCCTCGCGCTTCCCCAGCCCGGGCACAACCAACGGCTCCGACTTCGCCGGCACCATCCTGCACATCGGCTCCGCCGTAACTCGGACCGATCTCCGCATCGGCGACCGGGTCTGCGGCGCGGTCCACGCTTCGAACCCGGCGTGTTTGCAGAGCGGCACTTTTGCCGAGTATCTGGTTACGTATGCGGATTTGGTGTTGAAGGTTCCGGAGGGCATGCGGTGGGAGGAGGCGGCGAGTATTGGGGGGTGTGTGCATGGGAGTTTGGGGCTGGCGTTTTGGGATAGTTTGATGCTTCCTGGACATCCTGATAGGCCGGCGGAGAAGGGGGTTGAGGTGCTGGTTTATGGGGGGTCGACTGCGTGCGGGACGATGGCGATACAGTTGTTGAGAGCGTAAGTTGGATTTCTATTCCACTTGCTAATGTGGTAGTGCCCTGTTTTATAAGGAAATCTTGGTTGACAAAACGATAAATACAAATACAGCGCAGGTCTAACCCCCATAACAACCTGCACACCCAAACACTTCCCGCTCGTGAAATCCTACGGCGCAGCCGCAGCTTTCGACTACACCCATCCCAACTGCAGCGCCGCCATAAAATCGCACACCAACAACCGACTAAAATACGTCCTCGACACCATCGCCTCAACCGCGACACTAAAACTCTGTTACGAAGCCATCGGACGAGTAGGAGGTTCATACACCGCCCTCGAAGTCTTCAATATGAGTATGGCGACGAATCTAAGGAAGACCGTGAAGGCAGATTGGGTGATTGGGTTGAAGTTACCTGGCCAGGGGGTTGATCTGCCGGCTGGGTATGGGAGTGCGCCTGATGAGGGGGCTAGGAGGTTTGGGAGGGAGTGGTTTGAGACGATGCAGAGGCTTGTTGATGCGGGGAGGGTGAGGGCGCATCCTCCGAGGGTTATGGAGGGGGGGATTGAGAGGATATTGGAGGGGGTTGAGATGATGAGGCGGAAGGAGGTTTCGGGGGAAAAGTTGGTTTATCATATTGAGAGGTGAGAGACTAGGTATATTATGTGCTTAATCTCTACATGAATTGATTCGGTGGACCCTCTTCAAAAGTTCCACCCGAGCCACCCCCTTCTCTGCCCCTATAGTAATTCTCGCTTACCCCACCAACCACCAACCATCAACCATCAATCCCCCACCACACACTTACCCCCCATTCCCTCTGCCCTCCCATTAACCCCCTTCCCCCATATCCTCCAAAATACCGCCTTTGCACCTCCCCAAAAAAGACAAGACCCAAAACTCCCAACACCCCCATCACACCGCCAAGAAATCCAAACCAAAGATACAAACTTCTTCCATCATCCAACAGTCTACAAACTTCCACTAATATCTTTCATGTATAAAGTTCACAAATCCCAGTAAACAGCTACGTACCTAAGATCTTACATTTTCCTAACAAGGGCAGCAGTCATTGACCTAATTTTAATATCCGCCAGTCCGTCTAGGAGATATTGTATAAAAAGTAACGACCAGAGCACTTACAAGTAGCAAGTACCCTTTACGTAAATACCAAAGCCCCTCCAACCCAAAGAAAAATCTTCACCACAAGAAGCACACACTCACTCAACCTCTACCTTTCAACACCTCCATTCAATTCCTACAGGACCGAATCGTACTACCTACGCGTATAATACAAATCCCACCTCGCACCACCCATCACACATCAAGACTTGCGCACCAAAGCCCCCCAAGCACGCACAGTTGAGCACCCCATCCATCCAACCCATCTAGCAACCCCAGCTCTTCTGCAAACAAGAGCGACCAGTTAGTCAATCAAATAAAGCCACCCATTTTGAAGTTAAATCCGGGTTATGATTTCGGCACCCCATACGAATCAGACAGGCAAATAAGCAAAACAGAACGCCAGCCAATAACCAAGTATACAGGAAAACGTGTTATCGTACAATCGTACAGAGTTCCCCAGCAAAAGAAAATGGAAAATGGAGAGGAAGAGGAAGAAGCAGAGATGCGCCCGAGGTATGCATCCAATTATATGCCTGAAGAAATAGAGAAAGGAAAGAGATTAGAAACAGGATTCTATTCAACTCTCAAAGGGCTAGGGGAAATAAGAAAAGCATTATTTTCCTCGTAGAATAGGAAAAGAAGAAAAAAGAGAAATAACTTTTGAAAAGCAGAAAACCCCTCCCATATTTTTACTGATACCTGCCGACCTGTCGAACCGGCGCGAGTGGCTCAGGATGCCTAGGATCATACTCCTCTTCAAATGAAGCCTCGTGTGGTCTCAAGACAGGCACTCGGCTTTCATAAACAGGTCGTCGTGCATAGCCATCGTCTCCGTAGCTGGCATAAACTGGCTCAGCAGGTTCTCGTCGAATAGGTCTCCGAATAACGTATTCTCCTTGCGCATCAGAGACGCGAACAAGCTCATATGCCTCCGTAGCATACTGTGGCCCCGGGCGGGATTCATCGGCATACACGCGATAATAGCCCGGTCGGGGTTGTCTCTCGTGAGCATACCCATCTACCAGCATCTGGGGAGTACGGGCTCGATAAAACGTTTCTTGTAGTGGATATCTACCAGGACTGCGCTCACGATACTGCCCAGGTTGGCCACCTACTTTGGCGTACACTGGTGACCTGGAACGTGCGCGGTCATTCTCCAGACGAACACTCTCATACCGAGCATATCTGTTCGGAGTTCTGCTTTGTCTCTCATCCCGATAGACAACATTATTGACCTTGTATCGCCGATCGACTAGCTCAGGGGAACGCTCTCGTACAATTAAATCCACGGGGAGAGAGCTACCATAGCGATCATCGTAGTCATAGGCTCGGGATTGTTCCGGAGGAAGTCGATCGCGTACTACAGATCTTGTCTGTAGTATACCCTCGTCGCCGGGACGACCTCGAGAAGGCGCTATACTTGTTCCACGTATCTCCCTGTAAGGATCCTCTTGAGGCTGATATGCACGTCGCAGAGGTTCGCCACTCTCAGGCTCCCACACCTTCCTCCCGTCTGCTCGTGGTGTTCTTGCAAGGGCTTCCTCTCGAGGAGCTTCGACAGAAAGAAAATTGTCCAAGAATCTTTCAGCAGCATCAGTGGGGTCTTCTGCTGGCTCAGGTTGATAGGAAGCGGATTTGGAGGCAGTTTTTGTCCGCACTTCCCCATCTTCTGAACCACCTTCGGCAACTTCGTCACGAAGAGGAATTGATTCCTGTGCTCGCTGGGCCTGTTGCGATATTTGTGCCACAACATCGGTGATGCGACTTTGCTCCGAGGCAGTTACCACAGGTTGAATTTCCTGCCTATTGCCAGAGAACGATTCCAAATTTCGGAACTGGTGGCCTTGGACAGGAGATTGGGCTCCCCGTGCATGGTAGGGCAATGGTGCAGGACTGCGATACTCGTTGCATTCAACACTTTCTCGATAGTGTGGCCGTCGATCATTATAATAGGGCGGTTCTTCTCGGATGACAACGCGCTCGTAGTATTCTGATGGCCGTGCCCTTGATAGAGGTGATACTGGCCTTCGGTCGTCATATACGCGTCCCGGGCGATCATGATACACGATTTCGCGACGGTCCTCAGGATGGGGTGCTAGTCGATAGACTGGTTGCAAAATTTCACGCTCGTGCTCCCGGGGGTAGTCTGCCTGGGGTGCAACTCGAAGAACATTTCTCGGCTCCAGCGGGATTTCCATCGGATTTCGGGGGTCATACTCCCCATTATCGTACGCAACAATGTCAGGTTTTGATGATTCACCCTTGGAGGCAGATGAGTAGTATTTGTTGTGGTTGTCCCGAGAAGGAGCAAGTTCTGGACTGTATGAATTGGTAGCAACATGATCGTACTTTCTGCCGTTTGAAAATCGCTCTTCTATTGCAGCAGTTGGCGGGTCCAGCTCTGGAATAGCTTCTTTGACAAGTTTGATCCTTGGGTCAAGCTTATGATTGCCATTGTTGATGGCGGATGCCAATTTCGAGATATCTGGAAGCTCAACCATGTCCTTTGTCCAGTCCAGATTGCGTCCAGTGTTCTTGGAAACCCCCTGCTCATGGATAGTGTGAAAATGGCTCAGAAGTTGCGAGATTGAAAAATGTTTCTTCTGATTTCCTTTAGATCCTGTCAGCTCCGCAACGCATGTTTTACAAAGAAGACCATTGATGTTTCTCAACGGTCGCATATCTTTGTTGTTTGTCAAACCATCTATGATCATTGATAAGGGAGGGTCTTCCTTGTACAATGTACGAAATTGTGACAAAAGGTGGTAGATGATGGTGTGGACCTTGACGCTTCCAGCAATTTCCTTAATGGGATTGATTGTGTTCCAAACCTCACGAGCGCTTTTTGCTACCTCTAGCAATTGGGCCTTGTAATCTTCTGTCCTTTGGGGTGGAGCAGGTGTTGGTGCCACAGGGTTGGTTGAATAAGATGGTACCTGGGTGTAATTTTGGCCAAAATGATTATTCCCTTGGTAGGGGTAGGAATCTTGCTGAACAGACATATCAGGGGCAGTTTGATATTGTGGTCCTTGATTCGCAGGTGGGTACATTCCCTGGTTAGATGGTTGGTAAGAATTTCCAAACCCGTGGTGTTGGGGATAATCATGTGGTGGTTCTTGATAGACATTGTTAGCTGGTGGTGGAGCGGAATACTGCTGTTGTCCATGGTACACCTGGGGGTTGTCCTGAAATGGTTGTGGAGGAGGATAAGGTCCGTTTTGATGCCCTGAATACTGATTTTCAAAGTGGGGATGACCATAGTAAGGACCTGGGCTTTCTTGGTAAACGTGTGGATTTTGGCCATGAAGTGGAGGAGGCATTGGTGCCTGCATTTGAGGGGGCATAGGAGCCTGCATAGGAACCGCCATGGCAGCGGATATAGAAGGCCCAGAAGTTGGCTGATACCCACCATATCCATAGTTGGTATGCAACGCGGGACCATTGCTTACAAAGGGTGCACTGGCACTTGGGACGGAGTAATAAGCTTGGTTAGACGATGGAGCAGGATCTGGATTGAAAGGGGGTCGCTCAGGCCACTCCGCTTTCCAGTGAACCACGATACTCCCAAAACTCAATTCATTGGTGTGCTTGGCTGCGTAATGCTGGATGACACCCTCGAATCCATAAAACTTTGGATTAGTCTCGCAAGCACTGCAAAGAAAAAGTTCCTTACGATATTGCTCAGTATGGACTTTGATCTTGGTATCAAACACCCATTTCATGTTCTCCAAAATAAGTTTCCGGAGGTAGGGTCCATTGGGAGGATCCAAGGTAGGCTCCTGTCCAGTTGCGCGAGCGGTTGCTTCATCTTTGGCCATTTCTGCGTAAAACCTCTTCCGGACATATACCAGGACATCTGCAGCAAACCTGGGAGCATTGTCGTAATCCACTTTGTCACCACCATTCCAGCCATCACGGATAATCTCATCTGCATACCCACCAATCCTTGAGCGCAAAGGAGCTTGAACATCATCCCACTCCCTATCAACAATGTCCTTGGAATTTGATCTGGCCTGTGCATCCTGGTATCGTCGCTCATCAAATCGCTCCTGAACCACTCGGGTCTGAGCAAGGCGATCGGTTTCCCGCTGTTCAGCTTCCCCACGCTGTGAAAGCAATCTTGGTTTTAATACTTCCCAGGATTCATCGGTCAGTGGCTGGATAATTTGTATGGCGGCTTGGAACGAAGGCATATGTGCTAAAACCGCAGCAGTTAGTGGTGGTGACAGCAACATGGACCGCCTCTCTATTTCCGCTCGTCGCGCAGCCTTCAATGAGGCGACCTCGTCCTTGGTTCTCTCGTGTCTGACCTGGGGTTGTGCTCGTGGAGGTGGCGGATATGGGGTATACCCATTCCGGGAAGGCGTATCAAAATGGGGTGGAGCATTAGAAGCTAGAGTGTGTATTTGTTAGGACTGCAATAATTTAGAGCTCATAAGGCATGAATCCAGACGTACGTTGAGGGGGGTAGGGATTTTGGGAGGATCGAGAATTCGTGAATGGTGGAAAGTTTCTTTGGGGGAGTGGATTAGTAGGTTGAAATCGATATAATGGACTGACGCCAATTGAGGTTGATCTCTCCTCAACTTTCACAGCTGGCTCCTTTTTAACCTCATGACTCGCTACAGGACGCATGTTGGCAACTCCTCCAGAAGACTCCCATCGCTCCCATCGAGCAGCGTCTGTTCTCATCTCTCTCCCACGCTCTTCTAGTCCTTTGAGCCATTCCTCCGTAGTGGCTGCTCCCAAAGCTTTTGCCTCTTGGAATTCCCGTTTGATCTCCTCAATTTGGAAATTAGGGAATCGCTTGGAGATTTGAATAGAAGATGGCTGTTGGCCACTCTGTAATGTGGTAGGAGGAATGATGTGAAGCTCATTGGTGAGAAATATGAATGGCAATGCGACCAATAGTGGGGATGCAATAGCAGAGGACAGAAGCAAATCAATTTCCTGTGGCCAGAATCAGTTTGCGGTCCTGGTGCAATGTATATATTGTATAAAGTATATAGAACCAATCACCTACCTTGGTTGTGTTTTGTTGTATACAAGACCCACAAGCACGGATACCAAAAGACCATACTCGTGCAAGGCCAGTCATGCCAGGGCCTGGATGCCATTGGTCCACTGTATTGGAGGAGGAGATCTCTTTCTTGTTGCAAAATTGGCATCGAGAACTACATGCCATTCTCCACATGTCTAGCTCTGATTTCCCAGACAAAGGACCAGGCATATTTTGATGAAACAGAATTCTAGAGGCTCGCCATATGGCACCAGCTTGTAGAAGGGGCAATGATGAACTTGAAAGAGAAACAGCGGGAGATTTTGGTACGGAAGGATCAAGATAGGTATTAAAACATTTGTTGACTTGCAAAGAAAGACCCAAGACTCTTGGAAGACAAAAAGAAAAGATGTGGTGCCATATCTCAGCTGGTAAAAGAGACTTGTCTGGCTGAAGACCTCCCTGAGGAATCCGATATGATGGTAAGGATTCAATTGACTTCACACGTTTTCTGGACTCGTTGCTTATTTGCTGGTCCAACTGGCCATTTGGGGCCTCCAAAGAACCAGCGTGTTTTCGTTTTTTGGATGCTTCTACAGCATGATTGTGTGGCGTGTCGCATTGTGGCAGACCTCGCAGAGAGGAAAGAACCTGGCTATCTGGTGTATCATGGCCTGTATCGTTTTCTTGGTCACTATCTGCAGACATGGACACGTCAGAATCCGATTCGTCATTGTTCTCCGTGACAGCTGACGAGGACATGTTCGTGGCAAGTAGGGATTCGAGGTTATCGAGGGTGGTCTTCGTAGGAGAGTCGGCGGGGGTCGGGTCTGCTGAAGTGGGTGATGGCGATTCTGTGCTGCCCGAGGTCAAATCGCTGCTCGGCGTATCCATCGTGGTTGCAGCTCATACCAAGGGGCTAGTGGATATGGTTATAGTATGTGGGTGTGGGTGCGCCTGACCAAGGCACTGCACGGCTTGAGTTCTTCTTGACCCCTCAATATAAGAAAACACAGGGAGAGAGGGGGGAAGGAGGGCAACAGACTCCAAGTGTATTGTGACTGATGACCACAATACAACAAACTCCTTATCAAGGGTTGGATACTTGAAGAGTGCGAACGGGTGGAGTGAAGAAAGAGAACAAGACGTCTTCTGCGTCATGTCATGTCATGGGCGCAATCTCGCTCGCTCGGCGGATGATGCTGAGATGAGAGATGCGGAAAACGACGCGGGCGCAATTCAAGTTCAGCGCAACGAGTGGATAGCACACACAGTGCAGTACCTGATAGTGAGGGTGGAGGTGCAGTCAGTGCAGAAGAGAAGACTGTGACCGTAAGTCTGTAGAGGGAGAAGAGAAGGGGTGAGAGAAGAGAAGTAAGGTGAAAGATGAGAGGTGTAGGGCTGAGGAGGGGTCCTGTATAGATAGGTACGAGTAGAGGAGGGAGTGAGGCGGGAGTTTATGTCTTTCTGTCAGTCCCATCTGAATGAAGGCCAACCCTTCTGATAGGTAACTGTGAGCTGTGAGCACTGCAAAGTAAGGCTTCCGTAGCATCACTTCCTGTCCAATCATTTCAGAGCCTTGGAGGATGTGATGCCAAGACGCTAGTCCAATTATAGATAAATAGTGGGTCGGGTATGACGATTCAGCCTCTCTGAGATCTCAGGCTCAGGTCACCATCTAAACATTTTGAACATCTTCAGCCTCTACTCCCCTCGCTCGCCCTGCACTAAAGACGGACAAGCCCAAGCTCCCTCTTGATTTCTTAGGCTATCTACTGCTTTTTCCTCGCCTTGTGCCTCGCAATGGCCTCCTTGAATACCTCCTCCAATGGTCCTTCGATCAAGTCCTCATACAATGGGGTAATCAACTCCGCGCAGCCCTCCGGTCCAGCCGCGAATTCTCCAACCTATGGCCAGTGGGCAGTTTTCTCCGTGTCAGCACCTCTCGTAAACGCTTTTCAGCAAGACAGCGGTGGAAAGGAGAGTGTGCTCAAAGTACAGAGTACTGGAGGTAGGTTACAGCGGCTGCGGGCGTGGATGGCGAGAATACCCAGCTGACCAAAACACCAACAGAGGGTGAGCTATTAGATCTGATCGAGGACTTTTCCGAAGGCCGCGTTCAGTTTGCCTTTGTCAAGGTCAAGGATCCAAATACGACTCTACCCAAATACGTCTTAATCGCCTGGGTATGTACTTCTTAGGAGGAGCAAAGTGCGGGGGTAGAAGAGCTTACGGAATTCCAGTGCGGAGAGGGTGTCCCAGAGAGAACGAAGGGCTATTTCACCAGTCACCTTGCTGCTGTTTCCAAAATCCTACATGTATGTTGGTCCCATTGCCTGGCTAAAAGAACATGGTTCTTACTCTTTCTTTAGGGATACCACGTACAAATTACCGCTCGTTCCGACCGCGATCTCACCCCAGAAGGCATAGTGCAAAAGGTTGCAGATGCTTCTGGAGCAAAATATTCAGTAGCCAGTTCCGCTCCCTCGTCCTCCGGGCCTCCTCCTCCCATAGCTTCCAAACCTAAACCAGCATTCAACCCAACACGATCAGGCGCAGGAGCAAGTTTCAACCCCTTGGCAAGCTCTCGATCACGGCCTGGTTACAATGATACCAATGTAGATGCTGATGGATGGGGAGCAGATGCGCCTGAAGTTACTCGATCACAGCTTGAGAAAGTTGCACCAGCATACAAACCAACGAAAGTGAATATGGCCGAGTTAACACAACAGAAGCAGGAACCTTCGAGATTTAACGGCCGGCAAAAAGAGGAAGATGGCGATGTGGTTAGAGGTGGCTATCAACCAATTGGGAAGGTAGACATCGCCGCCATCCGTGCTCAAGCCCAGAAGAAAGATGACGACAGACCAACAATTGTCAAAGGTGCATACGAACCAGTCGGAAAGGTCGATATTGCAGCTATTCGAGCCCGAGCTCAGAAGCCTGGGGATGACGGAGCTCGTCAGAGTTCACCTGCTGCAACGGACGATGCTAGTGAACAACCAAAATCCCTTGCGGATAGATCCTCGGCTTTTACACAGTCAGAACGAATCACATCGATGCCAAAACCAAAAGTGGCCAACAAATTTGGATCTTCGGCAAGCAACTTTAGTGGTACTAAGGCGCCAACTCCTGGGGTCTTTGGACTGCAATCTGCTCCTGCAACAGCAACTCCAGCTCCAGTTGGCGCAGCAAGCAGAACATTCGCAGATGAGGGTGGAAAGACTCCAGCACAAATCTGGGCCGAGAAAAAGGCTCGGGAAAGAGGTCTCAGTGGAGCTAGTAGTACTCTTCCTCCACCTATTACATCTCCGATTAGAAGCCAAGCAAGTGGAGGAGGCGAATGGAAAAGTGGTTATTCTGGAAAGTCTTGGGCGCCAGTTGCTACCAATGCAACTGGCCGCTCTGGCGCCGGCAGTATTGGACATCAAAGGACAGGAGAGGATGAGCAAGAGCAGGAAGTCCCGTCATCGCCAGCTGGTGGTATTAGTGCCATTAGAGACCGATTCAAGGGAGGATCCGCACCAATGGGAGCACCAAGTATTCCAAGAACGGTCACTGGTGACCAATCTCCTCCTCCACCACCTGTTAACACCTCGAACCGACCTACGGGCGGCGTACCTATGCCAGGTCTTCCAACCCGACCTCGTCAAGATGAGGAAGAACAAGGTGACACTAACATGCCAGCACCACCTCCACGCGTCCAACGTAGCCCGACCCCACCAACCCCGGAACGCGAAAGCTCTCCTGTCCGAATCGCGATGCCAGTTGCCCGCGGTAGAGATCCCGAAATGGAAGCTCCTGAGGAACGAAACCCTCCTCCAGCTCTTCCTACAGCGGCTATTGCAAGGAATGTACCTCACGAGAATGATCTAACCGAGGAACCAGCCGGACACGATCCAGCTCGTGGTGCAGGAGTCGCGGTAGCAGCAGCCTCATTCGGTGCAGGAGCAGCAGTAGCAGCGGCTTCGTTTGGTGCTCATGACGACGCTGCCAACGAAAGCTCAAGCGGCGGTGGAAAGCGAGCCCTCATTCAATACGACTACGAAAAGGCCGAGGACAACGAGTTGGAACTCGTAGAAGGCGAGATCGTAAGTAACATCGAGATGGTGGATGAGGATTGGTGGATGGGCACCAATCAAAAAGGCGAGAGTGGACTGTTCCCTAGCAATTATGTCGAACTTATTGAGGAGGAAGAGGAAGCACCTCCCGCCCCAGCACCGGCTTCTCGCCCTGCGCCTCCGCCTGCACCGGCTCCTGCTGCTGAACCCGCGGCTCCTACTGCCACGGCGCTTTATGATTACGAGGCTGCGGAGGATAACGAGTTGAGTTTCGAGGAGAACGCTACTATCACTGGACTTGTAAGTTCTTTTCTTGTTTTTCTCCCCCTTTTTCCCCGTATCCTTGACCCTTTTGTTTTAGGACACTGGGGAATTTGGATGGATTTGGGTGTCGAGATGATGCTAATTTTTTTGTTTTAGGAGTTCCCTGATGAGGACTGGTGGTTTGGACATTATAAGGGGAAGTCGGGACTCTTTCCTGCCAATTATGTACAGCTTGATGAGTAAATGGGATGGTACAGTGCGTGTCTTGGGGTTCGTTAGAGGGGTTGGAGGGTGTTAGAGGGGTTGGAGGGTGGGAGAGGGTGGGAGAGGTTCAGGATTCTTGTGGTCAAAATTAAAATTAAAATTAAAATGCAAAGCGGCGTGAGTAGAGTAGGTGTGGGAGTGATGATGATGATGTACTTAGATTCGGGGACGAAGAGGGGATAGGATGGATGGGTGGGTGGATGGTAAAAAATAAATGAAAAGAAAAGAAAAGAAAAGAAAAGATCAGTGTTGTAAGTGAGCAAGTGAGCGTGTGTGCGTGTGTGCGTGTGTGCGTGTGAATGCAAGTGGGCGAATGCAAGTGAATAGAACCATCCTCTTGTCTTTTCCAAAGATGTTGATTTGATTTGATTTCCTTATGTTTCTTGTATATCGTCGTCCTTTTGTGGGGGGAGGGGGGAGGAGGGGGTTGGTGAATTTGGGGATGGGCTTAATCAGTTTGTTATTTATAGCAAGTACTTACCCTCCGTAATCTAAATTAGGAGATACTAGATAGTCTCTCGGTGAGTATAGAGAGGTGAGGTGAATTGGGATAGCTTATTATACTGAGTATAGGATTCTAATTATAGAGGTAAGATACTAGAGAGAATGATTGGTTAGTTAGTTAGTTGCAGATCTAGGAGGAAGGGGATGGGGTCAACATGTTTGTTATTGTTTTTATTATTTATAGTTTTTATTACTGTGGAATTTTGAATTGTCGAGGAGGGAGATAGTTTTTGAAGTTTGGTCTTGAGTATGAAGATGTGAATTAGGTGAGGTGAATTGGGATAGCTTGTTATAGGATTGAGTATAGGATTTTAATTATAGATAAAGGAGGAGGTGGGATGTAGAGGGGAGATACTGAGATACTTAGAGGGATTTATTGGGTAGTTTGTTGGAGAGGTAGGAAGGGATAGGCTTAATCTATTTGTAATTTATTTATAGTTCTTATTCTTGGGGGGAATTTGGAATTACAGAGTAGAGGACGGAGATAGTTTTTAGTCTTGAGTACCTAGGTATAAAGATGTGAATTAGGTGAGGTGAATTGGAGATTGGAGATTGGAGATGGGCTGTAGGATAGGATTGAGTATAGGATTATGATTATAGATTGAGGTGGGATGTAGAGGGAAGTTATAGAGGGAAGATAGAAAGAGGGATTTATTGGTTGGAGAGGTAGGGAGGAAGGGGAGGAGGTTTGGAAGGGAGGTTCTTTTTGGTTCTTTTTGGGGGGTCAGGGGGGATGGGGAAAATGGGTGAGGGGGATTAAGAGGTTTTGATATGGTATAAGTACGTTGTGCGAGATGATTTTTTAGGAAATGTATAGGATACTGTTATTATGGAAATCCATTGCATGGAATCCACATGTATTTGTGAGTAAGTATTCGTATCTGTCTCTCTTAAAGTTATTCAAGTAAGAAGAAGAATTTAGAAAGAGAAAAAGATATAACGAGAGAAGAAGGAAACTATCAATCACCATAAGGAAAGCAAACACGAAAAAACAAAGAAGCCCGTCTGCCTTGCTATGAACATCCTGTCTGTAAAGAAACTGTTGCTTATCGTATCATCAATTCAATTCCATGCTTGCTAACTGACTGACTGACTGACTGACTGACTACCATCCCATCCTTTCTGTGTCTGTATGTAACTTTCTCCATCCATGCTCCGTCAACTTGAAAATAACGGCTGTGCCATCCTATCCTTCCATTTGTAGTCGCTGGTTTACTGGTTTTGAGGGGGTCAGGGTGCGAGGGTGCGAGGGTGCGAGGGGATTTATTGGGTGTGTGGGAGGGCGGGCGATCTAGCACATCTCGCAGCATTCTGGATGGAGTTAGTGAGGAGATGGAGATGAAGGGGAGGAAGGGATAGGGAGGATGGGATGGGGAGAATAGGATAGGATGAGATGGGACGTACCAATGCAATCAACACAACATTCGCAACCCTCTTCGCAAAGGAAGCAACAGCACAAAACCGCCAAACAACTTCCTAGACATCCACCACCGCATGGTCCGTCCTTTTTAGCTTTGATGGCGTTGCCGTTTGGATATTGCATCTACATTCCCACATTAGCCTCGCGCAGTATTTTATAGAACAGACTTGTGAAATACCTGCTGCTGTTGTTGCGGTGGTCCTTGTTGATAGTAGGGTTGTGGTTGTTGACCGTAGGCCTGGAGGTGGTTTAGTTCCGCGATCTTGAGGAATCCGCGCAGAGGAATTGGCTGGGAAGAGTTACCTGTGGAGGAGCATTGGGATAACCTTGTTGTGGATAGCCTCCTTGTGGTGGGTAGCCTCCTTGTGGGGGATATCCTCCTTGTTGTGGTGGTTGTCCACCGTAGTAGCCTTGCGCAGACATGGTGGAGGTGGTGATGGGTTGTGAATGTATGGACTAGATGTGTGGAGTCAGTAATGCGCTCCGATCTTGGAAGTGTGAATGGATGGCAAATTACGGATTGGCGCATTGATGTTGCGGACTTACAATTGAAGAGTCTCGAGTTAGATTGAAGTTGAGGATAAGATGAGGCGATGGTGTATTTGGCGGTGTTGATGGTGTGGGTACCAGAGTACGAGTATGGAGTACAAAAATACCAAGGTGAATTGATAGAGGATGCCAAGAGCAATCGTCCGGGGGAGTTTCCAGGCTTTTGTAGGCTCAGACCTGGCTAACAGGGATGTAGTGGGGATGATCTGACTGGTACACGGCCTCGGTTTTCTGCAGCGCGCCACAGTGTCGTCGTATTCAAATCATATGGGGATATTGGTACAAAGTGTGGCGTTCGCTAAGGTTGATTGCTGTGCTTCATGTAGAATGTCCCTTGGAGAAGCTGTAATCCAAGTTCTCAGGTTTTACTGTACTTGAGTAGGGCCTACGTGTACAGTACAGATGAACTGAAGCCAAAATCCCTACTTACTGTACCTCCGTACATAAAAGTGCGGAATGATATTGGATGGTGGAGATGTGGCACCAAAGGTGTTGATTAACTGGGGGGGTTTCATTCGCGTCACATCCGCCCCATGACAGAAAATGCTTGACTATATGTGCTAGGACATTAAGAAAGCTTAGCTACGCCCATGATCTAGAAGCCATGTGGAAACATTTATCGCGGCCAGAGCCGATTATTAGCCTCTGGAGGGATCCATGGGTAGCTGAAAACTTCCAGTCTGAGTCGGAAGTAGCTACTAATCTCGGCAATTTGCCGAGGGAAGTATTTTGGGATCTTAAGAAGAGACAAGGCCCGTTTAGTTTACTTGCGAGCAACATTCAAAAGGTCTTATAGTATTTCCACCTTTGACTGACCCACGTTAGCTTAAACAACTATCAGAAGTTCTCTGAATCATTTCGTAAGTCTCACGAGAGCGTTGTGTCGCTAAGCCATGGATCAAACTTTCCACTGTGTCATGAAGACTGTCAGCTCAATTCTCGTTACAGGAAGGCAGAACTCATCACAAATCCATCTTGAGTTTGATTAGCCATAGAATTCATTTCACACTAATTGGCATTAAGTAATCTGATTATGGAAAACTGTAAAGAAAGAAATTTTCGAGGGAGCTAGACATTACTCTTTCGCTCACTGAGTAGGATTCTTTTTCATACGGACCTTACCGTTACCAAGTTAACTAAAGGTAACTTTCCCCAAGAAAACAATCTGTTCAGAAGAGTAGCTCAGAAGTCCACATCCAAGTTTGCAAATTGACTCTGACAAAAGGGGGTTGGGATAATAATAATCACGTGACATATATTTCACCCAATGACGCGATTGGAGAGAGCATTGGCAATCACCTCAATTTTTGTTGCTCCGGGACTTGAGGAAACCATCTCCGATTTCACCAAACGCCCATTTCATCTACTCCTCCAATTCAACCAGCTTCACGATCAGAACAGTACTACTGAAACCCTTCTATCTGACAATCAAGCATTCAAACCATCATTGCACACCTTCTTTGAGACTTTCACTGCCAAATTCTACCCCGCCATCCCCCCTCCGATCAGATAAGACGATAAGTAATCGACTCAACACCCCATAAGTCAGCGTCCTTGTTCTTCCAGAGTACATCCTCCGAACTTCTTTCAGCAAACCTCAACAAGCTCCTCCTCTATCAGAGCGAATCTATAAACTCACGCCGCCATGTCGTCGAACGGCAGCACTTTGATCGAGATCAAGACCGAGGAGGACTGGCACAAACACACAGCTTCCCTTCCGCCCACCACCCTCCAAATCATATCCTTCCATGCGCCATGGGCTGCTCCTTGTGCGCAAATGCGAGTGGTCCTCGAAACACTGGCAACTTCATATCCTGTCACAAACCCATTGTCAACATCATGGGTCTCGATGAATGCCGAAGAGGTTATGGATGTTAGCGACTCCTTTGATGTTACCGCGGTTCCATACCTTGTCCTCACCCGCAACAATGAAGTATTGGAGACTGTCAGTGGAAGCGACGCAACAAAAGTACGAGCAGCCATCGAGAAACATGCAAAATCTACTGGATCTGCACCAAAGATCAATGGCAGCAGCTCCGTACCAACAGGTGCCAACGCCGCCAAGAGTCCCAACTCGTATGCATCTGCTCCGACGAACTCAGCTACAGCCCCGGTATTTGCGACAGAAGAAATCAAGGAGGATAAGGAGGCTCTAAATAAGAGATTGGCAACTTTGGTTAAGGCCGCTCCTGTGATGTTGTTCATGAAGGGTACCCCAAGCGCGCCACAATGCGGATTTTCAAGGTAAAGTTCCTCGGGTGCTTCCCCACCTCCACGCGACAAGTTACAAGATTCCAAATTTTGACATTCTCATAGACAACTCGTCGCTCTCTTACGAGAAAACTCGGTCAAGTATGGTTTCTTCAACATATTAGCGGATGATGATGTGAGGCAAGGTCTGAAGGAGTTCTCCGATTGGCCAACCTTTCCTCAATTTTATGTTGATGGTGAACTAGTTGGTGGCTTGGATATCGTGAGTTTCCAACTTTCTTATTTTTCTTCTTCTTCCTCTTTAATCCTTGGGCCTAGCTAATCGTTAATCTTCAGGTCAAAGAGGAACTGGCAAATGACCCAGACTTCTTAAAGGCATACACAGTACCCAAGCCAACCTCAGGGACTGCTGATGCGTGAAGTAAAAATTAAGATTCGCAATATACCCTTTCTTCCAAAGAATCACGCGCAGTGAGATAGCATGGATACTTTTTTCCCCCCAGAAATTTAATAGATTATTTATAACTTAAACATTAGTTCCTACTAATTTCTTTCGAGTTCCGCTAGTGATCGTATTACTAGTCTCTAATCTCTAATACGAGAGTGAAAAAGCGAACGCCTATACTCTAGTTATATATCTTACCTAGTATACTATCCTTATTATTATATATATCGGTCTTAGCCGAGATCTCTATCTTAGCTACCTAACCTCTCTTGAATACTCTAGCGGCTTCTACTCTATTAGGGTTATCTTATAAGACTTCCTACTTACCTTATACTTATTCTATTCTATTTTATATTCTATTTATTTTCGAATACCTATAATATATATCTTATATATACTAATTATACCTCTACTCTCTAGATCTAGAAGGGTTTATTCTAAGGTAATACTTAGTAGTTACTTTAGAAGAGAAAGTAGAGTTTTTTTTTATTAGTAGATAAATATATACTTTTTATTAGCTTCTTTTTATTATTAGTAGTAGTAGTTATTATAGGGATAAAGGGAAAGTAAAGAGAGAGGAAAAGTAGAGAGAGAGGGAATAAGTAAGTAGTATTTTTAGAAAGATAGAATTAGAAGATAGTAATAAGGGATATATAGGAATATTTTCTTATTTTTATTTCCTTTACTATTTCTTTTAAGTAATATACTTAGGAAGGGTATAGACTATTATATTTATATCCTATATCCTTAATATATTTATTTTCGATTATAAGCTATTATAACTTTCTATAATATAATTATAAGGATACGATAGTAAGGATATAATAGTAAGGGCAGGAGTAGTTTATAAGTACTTAGGTAATTATTTATAATTAAAGGTTTAGTAATTTTGTACCCGATCCGCCTATATCTGTTCAGTAAATGGCCTACATGTGTAAAAAAGAGTAAAGTTACGGGCATTCCTTCGCTACAGTATCTGTTGAAAATAGTGAATAGGTTACGAGTAGTGATTCACTATATCGCTGTATGTCAGTCACATGCCAACTTGCTAGCTCCGCTCAATTGGCCTTTTAATTCTAGAAGAAATGTTTTCAAGAATTCCGTATAAACATATCGTTAAATAATCGGATTCAAATTTATACAGCTGAAAATAAGGTTACAAACTGCCATCTCTCTCGTTTTCCATCTCAAACTACACAAACACCCATCGAAAAACTTGTACCCTATTGCTTCCACTGCAAGATAGTCTCATCAACAATTTCCCAAGTCATCTTATTCTCAATTCTTCCCTCGGCACAGTTCTTTTCTCCAGCCAACTGAGCAAAGACAGTGCTACTGAAATCGAGTCCTCCATCTCCGGTGCACGACGCACAAGAGTCCCAGATAAAGAGTTCCAAATCAGTACGTTTCTTTCCTTCCCAAGTGACTACAACTTTCTTGCCGCAGTATTTTGAGGCATTGCCAGTGATGAGGTTTTGGGGCATGGCCACGATGTTGTTTGTTCCACGTTGAGCGAGAGTCTTTGCCTGAGACACGTCGCTGGGTTCGCAGTAGGTGTAACCTCCACCTTCGGCATATGCTGAGATCCCGTTGACTGCTCCGCAGGTTCCACCTCCGTGCTATAATTGAGTGTCAGTATGGGAATTTGAGAATGTGGTTGATAGAATCCTTTTCAAGAGCTCCAAAGGGAAACAGAGGTAGAGACTAACCATATCATAGTAGAATGTAGCATCAATTGGCTTTCCTGAAGCCGAAGATAGAATACTCTTAGAGTTAGAGGGAGTAGAAGGAGAAGTTGGTGCGTTGACAGGAGCAGTAGTAGAAGTCTTGACGACCTTGGAAAGTGTCGTGGGCTTAGAAGCCACATTCGCCTGTGCAAAAATAGCACCCTTGGTAGGAGAAGCAGCAACACCAGTCGTACCAGCGACTGGAGTTGGTACTTTTACCAAAGGTGTTGCAGCGCTGTCGCTTGCAGCTCCACATTGGGGTACTCCACCTACGACTGAGCAACCTTCTTTGCAGATGTCCAAGTTGACCCAGCCAGTCTCATATTTTCCGTCGGGTCCTGCAGCTCCGGATGTGTATGCACATTGTGCTAGGCTGAGACCTTGGCAGCTATATTTTCCGAAGGTACAAGATTCTGCGCTGGTAAAGCTGAAAGCGCCCACAAGAAGGGCAGCGGTGGTAAGTTTGCTGTACATAGTGATTCGATCGATGTAAAGAATGGTAAATGAATGGAATATGCCACTGGCAAAAGAATAAGATACAGAATACAGCTAAAATGAAAAAATGAGTGTGACTGTGTAAGAAACAGCAAAGAATAAATGTATAGAATGAATGTATAGAGGTTTGATAGTAATCTTGTACGAAAAAAAGAATGTGGGTTGGTTCAAGAGTGAGTCGTGAGAGAACAAAGAAACAGATTGAGGGGCTGGCTCAATTACTTTTAATTAAGAATCCATTATGAAAGGAGGGCATTTAGCGTACTATTTTTGCATGTCAAATCTGATCCTGCAGCCCTGAATAATCTTCAAGCTGATGAATCCCTCTCGGTTAATGTTCCTGCACCGAAATCCTGGCCGAGTTTGTGCATGGCAAGGGCCTTGATTGGGTGGCGGCGCAGCAGTCTCACATGACTGACAAGTAAAATGTTTCTTGTGTAATTTTGTACGGTAGTTTGGGCGAAATCCTGGGAGGGTCTGGGACACTTGGTATTAGTCTGACAATCGTAGGCTGTTTTTCTCATTTGGTGTGTGGCTGGTTCGTTCCTGAATTCTCGTAAAAAGCAGAGAGAGAGTCGCCCGTTATTTAGTTATTCTTATTACAAGTATTCAGCGTAGGAAATGATTTGATTTGATTTGATTAATAGTATTTAATCAAATCAAATCAGATTAATATATCGATTAATCAAATCAAATCGCCAAGTAATCTGAATTAATCAGATTACTCAAGTAATTCAGATTAATACGGAGTCCGGTCGGTCCGGGACTCGGGCGGGTGGTCCGAGACAGCCGTAGCTCAGATTATACCCGCCCGAGCCGCCGTCCCTTCGTATAAGTAAGTTAATAAGATATTTATATATTAAAACTGTTTTTTATTAGTTATATAGACTCTGTCCTTACTTTATTAGTAGAAGGTTTATATTACTAGTTATAGGATCACGTGTAATCATGTGACCTATTTATATCGTCTTATAGAATATAGATAACAACAAAAGAGACTCTAAAGGCTATACTATTAATAAGAGCTACGGGAGTTTTATAAACAAGGACAAGGATATACTACTAAAATACACGTCATTTTTGTACAATTACTTTATACTTTAGTTGCTATTTATAGTACTATATTAATTAATTAATACTCTAATTAACTAATCGGTTAATCAAATCAATTCAACTAGACCTGTTAACAATCAAATCAAATCAAATCAAATCAAATCTCAATAATTCCGAGTATTATTTGATTAATCGATTTTGTTGTTCCCACGCTGCAAGTATTCTTAGACTTTTCGATTGCTTGAATCCAGTCTTTTATAAAAGAAGAAAGAAGGTCGGCACTAATGCAGAGTTATAATGATAGAATTAAAGCTTATGGCGGATTGAGGTTAACCGTTAGCCACGATTCTGTAATTTAGTAAGATAAAAGATTCGGTAGGAAGCCAGGTAATAAATTTGCGACAGACAAAGACCTTTACAAAGGGGGGTGCGGCACAGCACCTCCCACATCGAGGCTGTGCGATCCGCTGTGTTGCGGCGTCGAAATGTGCATATTAATTGGAAGAGAACCAATGAAAACACCTCTTTAGTTGTTGTACGCTACGTTTCATATCGCACCCAGATATACCGCAAATATGCAGTCTGTAAGGATTCTAATATTGTCGATAGCATACATAGCCGAACGAGGATCTGCAGTAAAACATCGCGAATCGAAGTCGTCTCCACATGTCTGCCTATGAGCCTCCCAATTCGAATGCCTCACTTCATCCTAAGAAATCAATCTAGAATATATCAGGATTATACTAGATTACCACTGACGGAATTCGAACCAAGAGGGTGCGAGATTGCGCAAAGCGTAGACTTGGGTCACGTGATGAGTCCCCCTTTCCGCCCCCAAACTTATCCAGCTGGTACAGTACACGGAACGAATCTTCGACTTCCGTCCACGCAAAACAGAAAGCGAAAACGAATCTGTTGGAAAGCTTGCGGTTGACAGAGTTCTAGGGAAATCAAAGAACTTATACTGTCTTATTTTGGGACAATGTCTGCCCGAATCTCAATTCTTTTCTGCGTTGATACAATTCAAAAGGAATGTACATATCAGAACTTTCTGAAGTTAATAAAAACTCTCATTCACAGTAGACCAAAAGATTTTCAAGCCTAAGAAATACTTCGAATGAAGGACTACCAAGAAAGATTGCAATTAGCCGCCCATCATCACAACCCCTCTTTTCAGATAAGCGTTCAACGTCCCGACCCGCAAAAGTCTCCACCGTACACAGCACATCAACCCTATCAACCAACTCCCCGGATTCTCCAGTCCGACGCATTGACGAATGAAGTCTATGAATATCATTTGAAGAATAAATCATGTTTTTGTCAGCGGAAACATGCATATACAGGGGAACCTCAGGACCCTGGTCATTGCATAGGTTGTTGGTGTAAGAAGGCCGTGCGCCCTTTGGACGTTGGTGTTTTCCGCCTTCTTCCATTTCTACCTTAGTAGTCACATTTCTTGTTTTATTTTGTCTTCTACTCGTTATCTCGATCGATGAGTTTAATTCTTGAATTGGCGTTGTACATCGTATTTTTATATATACATTCCTCTTGTGTTATGGTCGAGATCTTGTAATTGGGCCTACTTACCAAATAGCAAAGCAATGGGCCTTCAGATTCTACATCCACCACCCGATCAAAACAAAAACATAGATATAACTTCCCGTTTAACACTCGAGTTCGTCCTCTCTTGTTGCTCCTGTATCCTTCCTTACCTTCCTGACTTGATATATCCGCTAGTATAATAGCAATCCACGGCCTCAACGGTCATCCCCTCAGAACATGGACATCACCCACCTCCCAGACCCTATGGCACCGCGACCTCCTCCCTCAATCCATACCTCACGCCCGAATTCAAACGTTCGGCTATGATGCCACAGCAGCATTCTCCACCAACACCTCCGGCATCCAAGAACACGCTCGGGACCTCCTGCGATGTGTATCTGAATCTCGCACTCAATCGTTTGAGAAAAGCAGGCCTTTGATATTCATAGCCCACTCCCTGGGTGGACTGGTCCTGAAACAAGCCCTCGTCATCGCTTCGAAGTCCGAAGGACGTGATTATGGGAACATATGGACTAGTACACCCGGAATCCTATTCTTTGGTACACCACATCGAGGCAGCGAGTTAGCGAGTTATGGTGCGCAGTTGGCGAGGGTACCTACCGCTTTATCTATGAAGGCGGAGCCTGTGCTGCTTCACTCGCTGAGTTTGGGTAGCGCTGTGCTCGGGGAACTGAATGAAGAGTTTCGTATTTTGATGGATAATAAGGGGGAGGGAAGAGAGATCATCAGTTTTTATGAGACCGTGGGTATGGTAGGACCACGACTAGTGGTTGAAATTACTTCTGCGACCGTGAATCCTAGTAGAGAGGTGGTGGGTTGGGAAGTACCGGTTCCGGTGGTTGGAAATCATAGAGATATGTGTCAATTTGATACGAGAGATGATCCGACGTATGTTACGGCGGTACATAGCATCCAACGACTCAGGCGAGGGAAGGTGCAGAGAGAGGAGATAAGAAATGAATGGTATGTTGTGGATCAAGTCGTAAATCCACATTTTACGGGGCGAAGTAAGATGCGGAATGAGCTAAGCGAAGCTCTGCTTGGAGAAAGGTTTATGGGAGAAAGAGAGCAGAAAATATTTGTGCTTTTTGGATTGGGTGGCAGTGGAAAGACTCAGGTGTCTTTGAAGTTTGCGCAAGATTACAGAGACAGGCAGGTTTACCACTTTCAGACCCGGTCATGGAAAACAAAGTTTTTGACTTGGTGCTTAGATTCTGGGGAATATTTTTCATCGACGCAACAAGTATCTCGACAGTGACAGAGAGTTATCAAGGCATTTCTAAAAAGCTCAAAATTAAAAGCCCCAATCCAACTTCGACGGTCGTCGATACTGTCAAAGACTTCTTATTCACAAAGGATCATTGGCTTCTCATTGTTGATAACGCGGACGATCCCCGTCTCGACATCTCGCCATTTATCCCTGGTGGCACCAAAGGATGCATACTGATTACCACGAGAAACCCCGATCTGATAAAGTTCGGCAATGCAGGATCACAGTGTGTTGAGCAGATGGAAGAAAATGATGCAGTAGCTCTATTGTTGAGGACTTCTGGAATGAGTACCTTGCCAGAAGCAAAGCAGATATCTAGAACAGACAGAAATAAGACAGAAGCAAAAGAGGTGGTCAAAGCATTAGGATGTCTTGCACTAGCAATCATTCAAGCAGGAGCAGTGATTCGACAACGGCTGGTCAGCTTGGAAGGTTTTCGTGAATTATACAGAGAGCGAAAAAGAGAGTTACTGGACAGCGGTACTCCCAAGGGCAGCACCGAGTATCAACGTTCCGTCTACACAACTTGGGAGATCTCTTTGACTATTATTCGAGAGATGAAAGAAAACTATGCCATACTCGCACTGGAACTCTTGCGTCAATTTTCCTTCATGCATTTTGATGGAATCCAGGAGAGCATGTTTGGGAAAGCTAGGAGTAACGAGACACTATTTAGCAACGTCAACTCAAGCCTTGCTACGACCTCACTGGTGGCTCTAATGCCAAAAGAATGGGATGCAATGCTCATGGGCAAAGCAGTTAGACTCCTGTCATCTTTCTCGCTTATCGCTATTGATGCAGACCGCCGAATATCGATGCATCCACTTGTTCACGAATGGTCCAGGAACAGAATAGCCGAAGGGGAGCGCAAAAAGGCCTGGATTGCCGCAGCCTTCACATTAAGCATGGGCGTCCATTGGACCTTTGATATTGAACCGCAAACTAAAAGGAGACCTTTCTTGCCGCACATCGAAGCCTGTTTACACCACTATCATGAGCAGATATTTACCGATGAGCATGGTTCCCAACTTCAATTATTGATATTTACCGCTTTGATTTTCAGGGTAGTGTACTCAGAAAACAACCATAAAAATGCGATAGTGCTGTCTCGGAATGCGTACCACTGTGCGAAAAAGAGACTATCCGCAGGAGAACCCCTGATTGCGGAAGCATCACAAGCATATGCTCAGGATTTGCACAACTTTGGAAGATACGACGAGGCTATAGAAGTCTGGAAAGAGCTGCTGAACTATCAAGAGGCCATCGGTGAGAAGGGTATTGAGATAAATGCCGCTATTATCATCGCACTTGCGAGAACATACAACTGGAGTGGAGCCCCCCAAAAGGCAATCCAACTGTGTGAAAGTTTGCTCCAAGAGTGTCAAAGTCTTCCGGGACGCGGTAAGATGATCTTTGTGCACGCTCTAGAGACAATGGGGGCTGCCTATCGTACAATACCTTCTTGGAAGGACGCTCGAAAATGCCAGGAAGAGGCTCTAGAGATGCGTAAAAGCATCTTTGGTGACAATTCAGAATGTCTGGAAACCGCAGTATTCTACAATTTGGCAGAGACATACAATGGACTGAAGAAGTACAAGAAAGCAATTGCGGCCCAAAGACAAGTCATAGATCTCGAAACCAAACTCTACGGAGAAGACGACATGCGAACCATCGCGTCAATATCCCGGTTAGAGGAGATGCGATTCGATTCCGGTCTTCCTATAACGTCAACAATCTCACGAAAAAGAACCTTAGCTGCTAAAGAAAAAGCGCTGCAACAAATCGAAGAGTCTGAAGGGGAGGTGAGCAACATAACATTGGATTACATGCGGACTCTCGCTAGAGAGTATTCAGCAGTTGGTTGGTTGGGAAAGAGCAGGTCTATGCAGGAAAGGGTAATTGAAATATGTACACGACGTTTTGGCAAAGATCACCCGGATACCCTTGCAGGGGTTGCAGAGTTAGAATGGCTTGACAAGATTCTTAGGTTTCGAAAGGTCTGTTTTTGGTGGATTCCTAAGAGAATCAGTCAAAGGTTCGAACAATAGAGTCGATCAATTAATATAAGAAATGCTCCCAGTCCCGTCTTGAACCCAACCATAAGCCCACTCGCCAGAGAATTCGACCTCTTCCGTACTATTATCATTGCACGAATCTCTAAAGCTTGGCCATCATAGCACTAGAAAGATTACAAGTAAGCTAAGTTCCAATACAATGATCAACAACTACCTAGCCAAACCCCTGTAAGACAGTTAAGCGAAACTTTGTACACACCTAGGCTAGGTTAGAAATAGATATTACTTTAAAAGTCCCGTATAATAAAGATGGTTCTCTAAGAGGTTTAGGCTGATTGAAATCAATATGTTTTTATTAACCTAAGTGGTTTAAAACAGTGAAATTAGAACAACTAAGTTAATAGCAAATGATAAAAATACCACCTAAGTACGGAACGGACATGGGCCGATCGAGCACGTAATATTTATAATTTTAAATTATAATATTTGTTTACTTCTATTTAACTAATTCTTACGAACTTGCGTAAAATACACGCAAAGCCTTACTATCGTACCCTCGCTGTCGCACCCTCACTGTCGCACCCTCACTGTCGTAGCCTTACCTACTATCGTAGCCGCACCCTACTATCATACCCTACTGTCGTATCCTGATTGCCGTATTCTGACTATCGTATCCTAACTGTCGTATCCTGACTGCCGCGTAAACCAGTCTTATTATCGTTGTCGCTGTTATTATTGTAAATAATATAAGGTAGAAAGGAAGGTAGACGGACTACTGTCGCAAGTAGACGTAGGGACGTAGACGTGAGAGTTTCGTGTTTTCGCTTACGGGAGCCTTTCCTAAAATAGCTAGGCTATTACGTTACTACTTGTACCTCCGTAATTTCGTAAGCCCTCGCCCTCCCTTCTCTTCTTCCTTTACAATTTACTACAACGGTAAGACTACGACAAAATGGCACAACAGTAAGAGGGTATAAGAGGGAGGTAAGAGGGGGATGCCCGAGGGGNAAAATAAATATTACATGCTCGATCGGCCCATGTCCGTTCCGTACCTAAGTAATCTTTTTACAAAATTCCACGTTATACCTCGTCTTGTGATATTCGTAACATTTTTGTCGCTTGTATATACTATCTACGGTATATACTAGTATCCCGGAATATATTGAGTTGCTACTGTAACTTATATGCAAGCATCTGATGGAATAAATATAAGAATAATAATCCTGTACTCTTTCAAGCAGGGTCTGACTATATCTTAAGCAAACTATTAACAATAGTGGCTCTTTAAATAAGCAGCCTCTACCCAGGTATAGCCTCTACAGACATTAGATAACCTTACAAAACATTGACCAGTCGCAACAACTACAAAGCGCTTAGAACACCTATCTCGTAAGAAGGAAAAGGGTCAATAATTAGAAGACTAGGATAACGGCATTGAGGGAAAAGAAGTAATTAAGTTAACTAAGTACAAGGAATCGAGCAAATAGGGCAAATAGAACAAATAGAGCAAATAGAGCAAATAGAGCAAATAGAGCAAATAGAGCAAATAGAGCAAATAGAGCAAATAGGGCAAATAGAACAAATAGAGCAAATANTAGCAAATAGAGCAAATAGAGCAAATAGAGCAAATAGAGCAAATAGAGCAAATAGAGCAAATAGAGCAAATAGAGCAAATAGAGCAAATAGAGCAAATCGAGCAAATGAAGGTTACAGATATATCCCTATTTGTACGATAGAAATGCCACATTCTTATAACAAAACTACCACTAATGATATAGACATCACTTTACTAGCGACTTCACTAGTATACTAGTGATGTGGTACACAAGTAGTATTTTTGTCGCAAAAAGGTTCATCAGGTGGCATTTTTGTCGCTTACTTGTACTGTGAAATTGATTGTTTTAGGAATTCTAGTATTATAGGGTTTTATATACGTGTCCAGAGTTTTGTTAATCTACACGTCCTTTTATTACCATTTTCCAAGAATTCTAGCTCTATCTCACTAGCACTAGGACCACAAGACCAAGAACATGATTTTTAATTTCACTCTTATAGAAGACAAGCTAATACCTTAAAAACCATCTCGATTCTCATTTCCATACCATATCATACTAGATATGTTCCTAACAAGTTCAACCCCTAAGCACACAAAACACTTACTCCACCAGAAACAAATCCAGGCCAGCAACATTCCTCGCTGAGTAACATAAAGATGCACGAGACGTATAGACTGAATGGAGTCAAAAAGACGCAATGAAGATCTGAAATTGCTATAGGGAGCTTATTAAATCTTCATCTCATTGCTATCATCTTATCTTAGAGTCCTCATGTATTTTACATCTCCTCTCTATCTCTCTCCCATACCGCAAGAAAAGTCTCATCCACCAACCAGCCGCAAAAAGGTATTACAAATAACGAAACTCGCAACGAAAGATCCCCCAAAAAGACCGCAAGAACGAATCCGTCCAAAATGCCTAAGCAACTCCCTCAACGAAGATTGGGATCTCTAAACAACCATTTTCGCATCCGTATCCACACCCCCAGTCTCCAACGCATTCCCCTCCTTGCCACCATTCGTCTTAGCCGCCTTAGCCGCCTCGAAACTCTGCTCAAAATCACCAATGATGTCACCAATAAACTCCGTACCAACAGAGATCCGAATAAGGTCCTCTGTGACACCACTAGCATGTCTCTCCTCTTCCGAAAGCTGTTCATGAGTCGTCGACCAAGGATGGATAGCCAACGTCTTCAAGTCTCCCACGTTCGCAAGATTAGAAATAAGTTTGAAGCCATCGACAACTTGACTTCCAGCCGCGCCACCACCTTTAACCCCGAAGCTTAGAACACCGCCGAATCCGCGCTTGAGATATTTCTTGGCGAGGGTGTGAGAAGGATGGCTTTCCAGACCTGGGTAGGAAACCCATGCAACATGTGGATTATCCTGCAACCATTTTGCCAATGCTAAGGCATTCTGAGCATGACGTTCTGCGCGGAGGGAAAGAGTTTCGATTCCTTGGATAAGTTGGAAGGCACCAAATGGATTTAGAGCACTGCCCAGGTCACGGAGGATTTCTACACGAAGACGGATAGCGAAAGTAATTGGACCGAAAGTATCCCAGAACTTCAGACCGTGATAGCCGGGCGATTCTTCAACCATTTCTGGGAATCTCTTTCCGTGCTTGCCCCAGTCGAATTTACCTGAATCTACGACGACGCCTCCAATCGTGGTACCATGTCCTCCGATCCATTTTGTGGCTGAATGGACGACGATATCAGCGCCATGGTCAATTGGACGGACAAAATAACCTCCTGCTCCAAATGTGTTGTCAACCTGAAATAATTAGTGCTCTGATACCAAAAATATTGATGAAAACGTACAACAAGCGGAACTCCAGCATCATGGGCAACTTTTGCAATTGCCTCAAAATCCGGGATATTGTATTTGGGATTTCCAATACTCTCAATGTATACCGCCTTGGTCTTTTCGTCGATAGCCTTGGCAAAGTCTTCCGGGTTGTCTCCCTTGATGAATTTGGTGTTTATGCCTAGTCTTGGAAGGAAAACCTTTAGCTGATTATATGTACCTCCATATAAGTTCGTGGTCGAAACAATATTGTCTCCTGCGTGTGCTAGGGCTGCAATGGCCATAAATTGGGCTGCTTGGCCAGAACTTGATGCAACTGCTGCTACACCACCTTCGAGGGCCGCAATTCGCTTCTCGAAAACATCGACCGTAGGCTAACATTTCAAAACTCGCGTCAGCCAAACTTCTCCACTCGATTCAGTGAATATTCATAATCTTCGGATCCGATGCCATCCCCGTTTTTTTACCCGAAAAAGTGCTTGATGGAAAAAGTAGAAGTAGAATCTTAAAGTCTTTACAAGCTTTTTGTGTTATTTTTAGTGGAGAAATAGAAAATATAGCATACATTTCCGATCCGACTGTAGATATTTCCGAATTCCTTCAGTCCAAAGAGTCTTGCGCCATGGGCGGAATCATTGAAAGTAAAGCTCTAAGATGACGAATCAGTTTTCTGAAAATCCAGTAATTCAATTGATTATTCCTCACGGTGCTTGCGTAGATTGGAACAGCTCTGGCATTGGTGGTCGGATCTGGTTCTTGTCCCGCATGGAGCTGGAGGGTATCGAAATGCGAGCTTTCTGGTGCCATGATGGGTGAGTGAAGAGGTGTACTGTCTCGGTGAAAACCAAATATCTTGGAGGGCAGAAATTCGAGTGTTCTCCAAGAGAGAAAACAGCTGTGGTAAAATTGGTAAAAGTGGTAAACGGAAAAAAGGTACTGCCTACGTAATGTGGGGTATATATTGAGGGGGTAAGTGCTACTACGACCTACCAGCGTGCCCACGGGTGGCTGAAGCCCATAAGCACGCCATCGCTCATGAAAATGTCTGCAACAAAAGAGGACCTCGGTAGGTGTCCGTTCTCGGCCTCTGAATTGGAGCAGCCGACATTAATTTTACTGTGCCCAACTGGTCCTGGTGATGGTTGGCAATTGAAGAGAGTCCTAATCGTCGACCTTTTTTGATCTCGGTCTTATCCAGGAACAAGGGATGACGCTGACAAAGACCCTTCCAATCTATTTACCGCGACATTCGGTAAACTGGCTCTTAGGGGCCTGAATAATCGACCCTATTTCCTCTGTGCGCTACCTATATTAAAAAGCACATTATAAATACTACAAAAATAGTAAAAAGCTATAAAGTATACTTACTGACTAGAAATTAAGTTAATAATTATTTTAGTATTTCTAAGACTTTTTTTATATGTTGTTATTGTCTCTAAACTCTAGGAGATTATAAAAAGGCGGCCTCTTTTGGGGAAGGAAATACGGTCGATCATTCAGGCCCCTGGTACGAGGACTAGCGCTCAGCGGTGTTACTGTGCCAGTCCTCTGGTGAGTTGTAAAATCTCCACTTACTCGTACTGTACCGTAATGCGGGGTCCTACGGAGTCCTATGGCGGGGTTATCCTCCTCGGCCTCAATCATGGTGCCCTCGGTAATTGGATAGAATAGCTTGACATGGCATTCTTGGGAGTACCCGACAATCTGGTAATCTCGGAGGAGTCGCCGATAATTGAGTAAGAAAGTAAAAAAGATAGATGCTCACCATATCACCTGGAACTCAGGCAAAACAGAATGCAGTTAAGAAGTTCACGTTTGGGTTTTTTGGTCATGCGCATAGATAATATTGTCTAGGTAAGGTCATGATTCTTGGTTTTACGACAACACTTTGAAAGAAACTGTTAGAGTGATTACAAAGAGCATCCCGATTTCTATTTCTGAGTACAGATGGCAGTAAGAAATATTAGTAGCATACTCGTAGTAATACCGTAGTGCGGCCCCGCTGTCTTCTCCGTCTTCCGCACTGACAATTGGAAAATGACAACTCAAACGTTCTCCTGACTTACAGACTATTCCCCCAGATCTTGAGGATCTTGGGGATCTTGGGGATCTTGGGGCTCTTGGGGCTCTTGGTGGAATGATGTACTTGAAAGTATGGACTCCACTGGGATATACGAGCGTATGGAGTAGATATCTACAAAGTACTCAACCAAACAAACGATGGCTGCCTTTCCATGGCGATGATATCAAAACGATTTCAATACGGAGTACAGCACGAGTGCAGCACGAGTCCACTGAGGACTAGCTGACTCAACACGACGATTCAACGCACAAACTAAACCAAGGCTCCACCACCATCGGTTCCATAATCCATTTGTTTGAAGTACAAGCCCGTCGAGCCTTCCTTGACCACTCCGGCGATTCAAGAAAACCAGAAATCCATCTGCTCTTCTACCAGTTCAACAATACTCGTACATACCTCCGTACGTGCTTCGCATTGTAGAAGTACTGTGGCGTGCAGGATTTGATATTTGATATCCTAGCACTCGGCTGGCACCTCCACATCCTTCTCTATATTAAAACGCTGATCTTAATCTTGGCACCTTTCAAGAAGATTCTTCGACTTCGAAACCAGCGTATTACGGTTTCAGACGGACAGCATCAGAAAGAAGTCCATATACTAAGAGATACCAAGCAATACCAAGACCCGCCTAAAGGGGAAGAGCTCGTGCCATCGAACCCCATCTGGATCCACGGCAGTCACGGCGGGCCTATGATTTTCCATGGCAGCGACCTTGAGACTTCTGGGCGTGACTTTGGGACAAGCAAATTGTTTCACGGACTGCTTAACGCCACATTCATATTCAGGCCAACTGTACCTCTTGAGTCTTTCGAAACCTCGGGTTTCTAATGAGATGTCTTGGTATTTTGAGGATTTCTTTTTCATCGCCCCGATTTTGATGCGATGGATGATTGACGTTGGCAAGGCTTATGGGGAGGAGTCCCGCCGATGAGGTTTGCGGGGTGGGAGCATGAGTGGGTAACGGGAGAAGAATAAATTATGGGGGGGCAAGTTACAGCCCAGATTTTATTTTGGGTTCAATAGTGGATCTGTGAAAAATCTGAACTAAAGGCTAAAGCAAGCGATGGATGCAAGTTGGCGATAACCTCCACCTAGCCTATTGTATAAGTTACGAGTATGCTCTGGTAAATTGCCAGCGAGTGCTGCATTCTTGTCATCCAGCCATTCAATTCCCCTATGCACCTTCAACCAAAGAATACGCAGCGGTTCCCGGGGGATAAATTCCTTGCAGTTGTCAAAGGTCCGATCGCAATTGGTTTCGAACTATCGCTAAAGATCTGCCCTTGCGAATCTACGACCCTGGCCGTTTCATAATGACACGGAAGGGGTCAAGACCAAAATCATGCCTCGCTGGTTTTTAATGAATAGAAAGCCCATCGAGCCAGTGGATTTCAATTCTGGAACTTTTACTTTGATTTTCTTCAGTGTGGTCTGCGACTCCTCTCTTCTCTCGATACCCGTTTTTTCCCATTCTTACATAGTACCTTCATCCGACGACACCCATTCGATTTTCGCACCAGTTGCAACAAAATATTAATTGAAGAAAATTCGTTCAAGATGCCTTTCAAATTATTACTTCCTCTCCGAATTGCCCAATTCGTCTTTTCGGTCATAGTTCTTGGACTGTCTTCATATGGTACGGATTTCTTTCTGGGAATAGGCGAGCGTGAGAATAGGTTAACTAATATTGTTTTTAGTCTCCCACTGGTATGATGTCGATACTTTAACATCGTCGCCTTCTCAGGTCAATTTCCTGGTCTTCGTACCAGTCTTCTCCTTCATCTCCATTATCTACCTCGAAGTCGTCCCCCGAATCATGCAGAAAGGTAAGCTAGTCCAAAAGGCAGATGGACGAGAAAAGACTAACAGAATCACAGCATCTCACCCATATGCCCATCTCGGATTCGAGTTCCTTAACACTCTCTTCTACTTCGCTGGCTTCGTCGCCCTCGCTGTCTTCATCGGCAAACTCCTCTTCTGCCGTGGCTCCGTTTGCGCAGCTGCACGAGCAGACGCTACTTTCGCAGCATTCAGCTGGCTCCTTTGGACCGCTAGTACCGTCATCGTTGCTCTCCAAATCTTCAAGGGTGGAATGAGCTTGAAGAACGAGAAGACCAGCAACATGAGCCAGGTCCCATCTCAGGTGTCTATGCCATAGCTCTCAAACAAACAACTCAACGATCGAATCCGAGTCTGGGAGGAAAGTCGCGAGTTGGTTTAGATCTCGACACATTAAGAAAAATGTGGTACATAAAAACGGATGGACATGGTGTTAGTGTATGGTATATGGGGATATGGGGATATGGATTTACATGATCAAATGGTGGATGGGATGGAGTTTTTTAGAGCCAAAAAGAGACCTTGATGGTTTCTCGATCACAACGCAGCAAATTTTCCTTTTCGAGGATATTTTGCTTTTGGGTTGTTTTCGCTTCATCATCAGTAATCGCACTTTCCACGTTATTGCATTTTCTACGAGTTATCTGTGTTTTTTAAACGGTATTGGGGTATGGTTAAGGGGTGTTGATAGGCATTTTCATTTGATATACAAGTAGATACAAATATCAACTTATTAAACGAAACCAAAACTCCCATTATTCCTCTTCGCATCTCATCTCTCTGCTGCGCAATCAAGTCATCGGCTGCGTGTGGATAAAAGTTGTTCTTTTATTTGTGCATTTGTGAAAGTCTTGGGTTTCCAGTAGGCATGAACGACATGAATCGGCGGTTTCAAGTATGAGCTCTCGCCGAACCAGACCGCCAATCGAGCCAGCTAGATCTCTTGGCCCTCCGACAATGCGGTTCTATGATATCAGATGGAATCTCGATCCAATTGGTGTCTTGAGTGAGAGGTTCGCTCAATCGGGACAAAGCAGCAGGATCAATTCCAGATATAGAAACAGATGCATTACTGCGGCGTTCCACCCTTAGGGCTTTGCAGATCATGCTCACAAATACTGTGACCTCAACATCCCATAATTTCGAGGGGTCTCACGCTTGTAGTTTGTCATAACCTTAAAAGGACGTCTTGTCTGTCATATCCCAAAAACCACGCTGCTCTCCTGTGGGCATATCTGAGTAGCAAGGATTCCTTTTCTTTCTAGTTGCGTAAGTTGATACAACGTATTTGAAAACTCCAATTATTTCGGGACATTATCCTTGATTGTTCTAGGATTCAAATTAATCCCTTCAATTGCCCTAAACGACAATAACAATTAAAAAGTTATGAAATAACTTACGCTAATAACTGGTTCTACTACCTATCTTGTTCGTCAGAGCTCTGCTTACGTAACCCGATATCAATCCTCGGAAGCTCAACATCAGCATACACCCAACCTCCACGGAACACGACATACCACAATCGCACCCCAACACAACCCTCAAAATGCGTCTCACTACGCTCCTAAACCTCGCACTCACCACCCTAACCACCGCCTCCCATCTCCGAATCTCCCTCCCTCCTCTCAATCCCCCCATAGCCCTCCCAGCTTCCACCCACGCAACCCTCACCACCCTCTCCCACACTCTCACAGCTCCCCTACGAACGGACAACACCTTCGATTTTCGCAATGTGTCTTCGGGCTCTTACCTCCTAGACATTCACTGCCGCACGCATCTCTTCTCGCCGCAGCGGGTGGATGTCCACGATGCGAAGGTCGGGGAGGTGGAAGTTGAGGTCTGGGGCACGTTTCGAGGGAATGAATGGGGGAACAAGGGGCCTGTTGTGGAGGTAACCCGGGTTGAGGAGGGGGGAAAGATTGTCAGGTTTTTCGAAGGGGGGAGATTGGTGGGGAGGAAGGAGCCATTTGTGGTTAGGAGTGGTTGTGAGTTTTCCTCGAGAAAATGGATGGGTGTTGGTTGGAGCTAATTTATGGTGCAGTTTCGCCGTTGAGTCTGTTGAAGAATCCGATGATTCTTATTGCGGGGTTGAGTTTGGCTATTGTCTTTGGGATGCCTTATTTGATGGATAACAGTATGTGTTCTGTTCTTCCTTGGCTTTCTTTCAATTGAGGTGATGGCATACTAACACCAGATAGTGGACCCAGAAATGCGCGCTGAATTTGAGGAACGCCAAAAGTCCTCTCCTCTTAACGGTGGTGGTGCCGCACCCAATCCTTTACAAAACTTCGATGCTGCGGCTTGGTTGGCCGGCTCTGGGGGAAGTGGAAGTAGCACGCCGAAGAAAGTTCAAGGTGGTGAGAAGGGTGTTAGTAGATAGGTTGAGGATTGAAAGAGTGACGAGATGTATGAATACGTTTGATGAGGGGGGGTTTAGGTCCTATACTTCGAGGGGTGGGGAGCAAGAGGGAAATGACTTGAAGAATCGATGAGTAATTGATACCCTTTTTAAATCTTGCTTCGTTAAATGAGTGTTCGAGATTCTGGAAGGATTGAGGTGGCGTTGGCTGTTAGAAGTTTTCAACTACTTCCAATAAACCTCCTTTCGAATTCACAGAAGTTTCTGGGCCGTTGATGATTAAGAGAATATCCTTCTAGCAATTTCGAACCTCCAGTCCGCCCAAGCAAGCTGCCAAGCAATCATCTCAAGACAAATTCTGTTAGGCTCTGATATTTAGAGGGTACAGTACGTTCTAACCAATTTTCAATTAAAAAAGTGTTGAATAGTGGCGAGCTATGATTTGTTATTTTCCTGCGTATGTGCAAGATATCTGGTTATTACTCTATATGTACTACCGGTATATAGGAAGCTATTCTACTAAACTTCTAGTATAAATGAAATAATTGTATTGTTGTCCCTCGGCTCATTAGAAGTAAGTAGTAATAGTTATTCTAAACTAACTGTAAAATGTTTTAGTTATACAATGCTTTGAGAATAAATTTATTCTAAGAGAGGTTTATATAAAGTCACGACCAAGTCTCTCAACGACCACACGCTCCTCCTGGGTTACAGCATTTCTTCCAACGTGTCAACAAGATACCCTTTACCAGTATGTAGCTTACAGATCGCCAATCAATACCCTGGTTGATTCAAGGTGAAAACGTGATTTGGCGTTGGTTTCGCATTGACAAGGCGCGGTAGCGTGTAACTCAAATCCCACCAGACTTCTTCATCGCCTCAACATTCTCAAGATCCCAAACGCAGACTCACACCAACATCAAGACGAAAAACGACAACGACAGCCAAGATGCCAGTTATAACAAGAAGCACAGGCAGTCGCGATTTCGTAATAATAGGAGCAAAGCAAAAAGCAGCAACAGGAAAAATGCCAGACCCAAATATCAGCGCTAACCCACGAGACTCCGTATCAACGGGATCCAAACGAAACACAACAACAGCAAAGTTGACAAGTCCAACATCACAAACAAAATCGCAAGATTCTGATCCAACAGGTCCCAAAAGAAAAGCAACAACAGCAAACATGTCTAACCCAACGATAAAAACGCAACCACATACATTACTAACGGGATCTAAGCCAAATGCAAAACTATACAGGGGTAGTCCGATTGGAGCAATAAAAGCAAACCCATGGGGATCTATAGCAACAGGGTCTAAGGCAAAAGCAACAACTTTGCCCAGGCCGAAAACAGCAATAGCAAAGTTGCCAAATCCAACATCAACAACAAAATCGCAAGAACCTGTAGCGACGGGCTCTAAGCGAAAAGCTACAAAACCACATACTGGTGACACCTCACGACAAAGAAGAGAATCAAAACCCATAACCTCAGCTTGCCCACCCTGGATGGAAAATGAGTTCCTTTGGTGTATGAAAAGAGTTTCCCAGAAGGCGCTACGTTTGCTGGTATATGAGCTATGGTTTCTATGTCGCGAAGATTTCCCTAAAATTTGAGACAAAATCTGGTCGAGACTGCTTCTCCAAAACTTCGAGTTTTTCGGTCCTGACTCCGGTGAGGACGAGTTCTACTGGGAACACTTCGGTGTGCGTTCAGATCGTCTGGACCGGGAAGAGTACGACATGTTTCTAAAGGTCTTTCAGAAATACAAGGACTATACGTCAACCGATACCGACCTCGACGACGACCCAGATTCTGGTGAGCAGCGCCCATCGAAGAAGAGAAGGATTGACGATACGGGGAAAGGGTCTTCGAGATCTGTAGGTCGTGGTGGTCGAGTGAAAGTATATGTAGGAACAGAGAGTTCTTCGGACGAAGATGGGGAGGAAGGCAGCGAGGATAGCGACGACGATGAGGTCTCAGACAGTGAGGACAGCGAGAACGACGAAAAGTCCGACAGCGATGTTAGCGGGGAAGATGAAGACTCAGATGAAGAGAGAGAAGCATTAGACCGGTGTTACTCTATGAATATCCCAGGATAGCTAGAAATTGTCTTTTGGTGCTGTTTGATATGTTTGAAACATTATGTTGTACTCAGTATGTATTTTTTGGATCTTTGAAATTTATTAGTTCGTTATCAGTACCCCATTTGCTATGTTTCTAGGGCTAGCAATCATATCATATTTAAGGAACCTAGTCATTGCTCTACACGCGCTATCAAAAGTTATTTTGCTATAAGTCTGGCACAAGTAGATCAACTGTCCTATTTTACTTATGTTTATAAGAAACGAAAAGTATTGATTATTCTAAACTATTCATATAATTGATTTAGTTTTATAAGGTCTTTAGTATAATATTTTATAACTCAGGCGTGTACAAAGTAATGCCCGCCTCTCTTACCAAAGAGCACACAAAAGAGCGCCAAATACCGATTCATGTCATCGATCCCTCCAAACTCATCTATCACCCACTAAACCCCTCTAGATAGAAATGAGCCCACTAATCGACACCATATCAAAGCATCAGAAGAGGCCCTAGCAGACATTCTCCTGAACAGTAACTACCACCCCCCAATATCTGTGTCCAGAGAGCAAATTTTACTTTCTCACATGTCAAGAGTCCAAGCGTGAGTTCGTGTTCGTGGCACGTTTGTTTAAATTATCTAAAAAAGACTTCGGAAGATCTGGAAGGGGCCGGCCTGGAATAAGTGGGGATTTGAAATTCAAATATGTTAAGCTAATAAACGGTAAATCCAAAGAAAGATCATTCAGGTCGAGGCTTTTGTAGAACAGATTTCATACTCGTACCTAGGTACAGTACATCTAAAGGCCAAATTTTGAGTATAAAACATGGAGTGTATCGATCACGGTAGCGTTAACTTATTTCGCGTGTTATCGAGGGTAATCTTACTCATATATCTACATATCCCTCCCCTTCCCCTCACAACCTGACTTATAGAGATCCCCACAATCTTACCCCGCAGCTCAATCACATCAACCTCTTCCATTGCAGGTGATAATCGGTGCGTCCTTTTGCAGCGCCAAGAAAACACAGAGCGCGATTCCTGTGTATTTCATTCACACTTTTCACCTCCGCATCGCTGTATTAGCTGTGATAGCGTGTAACTCTAAGATACTAGATCATTTCTAGCCCAGAGTTATCCGTCCATGGGACCTTCTCCTTACCCCTCACTCTCCCCGGAAATACAACCAAAAACCGAATTCAACCAATATCTTTCCAATAACATACTGCAAAATTCCAAAGCATTGATGCCTACCAAAATGTCCAACAAATTCCACAACCGCGTTGAAAGAGCAACCAACAGAATCCTCCGTGAGGTCGTCCTAGAAACCTACCGCGAATCCTCGGAATTCCAAGAAGCAGTCCGCGCGCGGTTGCGTGAGGAACTTCGATGGCCATGGCTTGGGAAGTGCAAGATTTGTTTCGAGGCGTACTTGATAGATTCAAATGGGCCGGACAAATGTAGAAGCCATACCGGTTCGTAATCTATATTTCTTCTCTGTCCTCGACAACTTTCCTCCAGAATCGATTTTCAGTCCGAGGTTGAGCGAACTGCGTGCATTTCAAAACTGAAATGTGAAGTAGGCTTGATGGAAGAGATCCCAGGCGCTTTGCCATGGGATTGCGTCAACGATCGTAGTCGTCGAGCGGCACGCATCATCTTCCCCGAGTGCTTTCAGTGGACTTGTTGTGGTGGGGATTTGAACTCGAAGCCTTGTAGGATTGGCAGACATGAGAGTCTTGAGTATGTGCATTCCAATAGATCTGGCTCTATCGATGATAGCGACTCAGCCGCGGGGGCGGTGAAAGAGCATGTTGGTGTGGTCAGAGAGGATTTTGAGGCAGACCTGGCTTTAGACAGCTCTTCGAGTGGCTCAAGGACCGATGATGATTTGAGAGAGGATGCCATCCATCCGAGAAAGAGGGAATTTCTTTGATTGACTTGGTTTGGGTCGCTTTTTGATCGATTGTAAGATTACGTGTATATCTAGACACTCCATGCTTGGGTGTTTTGGAGCGGGTCTCCCATAAGACAGGAGAATCGAAAGTATACTGGCTTCAGTATTTACGCATATGTATACATATATTTACTGTTGTACTGCTCGCGAGTACTGAATATACCCAATACCCGCATTCTAAGCAATACTCCTTAAGACTCGCTCGCTTACCACCAGTTATCAAATGAGTTCATAAAACCGCCCTCTCCCTTCCAAACTCCTTTGTCTCACCACTCGAAGCACCATCAAAAACACCACACGTCCAATGTCATACCGCACCACCTCAAAACCACACAAACACCCCAAAACAAAACACCGAAAATGGACCCCTATCAGAAGTCACATCGAAGAGCACCATCAGCACTCTTCTCGTAGTCCTCCTCATAGAAATAACCTCATCCACCTCAATCCACTATACAATCACATCCCGAATCCCCATCACGCACTCCCCATCTCAGGAACACCCCTCACGACCACCACCCAAAAAAGCGCAAAACCACCCCCTTAACCACGTAAGCCAGCCCCCAAACTCTATGCACATCCCGCGATAAGTAAGTGCGATGTAAAGAGTACCACCCCGACTTCGCCAGCGAAGACAACCACCCTTAACTTCCTCCTTATTATTTGTTAGATGATTACACCAACTGGGAGGGGTTGCTTTCAAGATAAATAATTGTTACTCTATACACACCTACCCCTCTTTGAAAAAAAAAAGATTTAAAAGCGTCGTATAACTAAAACTCTATAAAGAGTTTAGGATGATAATGTTAAGGCTTACTGTTTCGTAGCCTGGGTATACTATACCAATATGATTATTTCATTTCGCTTGTGCTAGAGGTTTAGTGTAATGAGGTTTTATATAGTATATACCGAGTAATGCCCAGGTATTTTACTCAAGTAAGCAAACAATTGATGAGTTCCCGGAGTGTTTTACTTGGGGTTACTGTGAGGATAGGGAGCTTTATCCGAGGCCCTGTTTGGCAACAGATCATTCGACCAGATTACATGACTTTTAAAAATAATCTATTGAAAAGTACGATTTACCAAACACTTTAAGATTATTCTCTTTTTTCCGATAAAAAAATAAAACTAGCTCCACGAAAAAAAAACCCCGACTTTTACAAGGTTATTTAACAGATTAATTCACTTTAGTACAGACGGCATATCGAGCCCTTTTACGCCCTAGGCCTTTGCTAATATTCAACCCCACTCGTACCACAACCTACAACCACCAATACCACTTCGCCTGCTATGACAATAGATCCTAATGAGTAATCATCTCGATTTCGATTCAGACGACGAATTTAAGGATGAAAGAGAGTGTATTGCTGTCGCAGCGGCCGCACTTGGAGTACAATATATCGACGGCAAAAAGAGAGGTTCTGGCGACATTATAGTGGCTAGCGGTGGTGGCAACGTGGTGTGGTTACGAGAAAAAGTAGTATATCAGAATGGTCGCATATCCGCTTGGAATAGGGGGGTGAATTGCGCGCTGTCGGAACTCGAGCCAAGTAAATTCCGGTACATAATTCATACAAATAATCTATAGTTTATTTTTTGCACAGTACGAAATCCGCGCTTATATGAATAATCTGTCAAATAATCTGGTCATAGAATCTGGGTTGCCGAACAGGGTCTGAAATATACCATACAAATCTAGTTCGCTGTGCTAAAGAACGACGTATCACGTATAATTTCTTAGGATCGAAGAACGAGATTCTTTGGATAGAAATCGTTGAAGATCGTGAATATCAAACAACTATCGTAAAAGCACCGAGCAATTAATCATCTACCGTCCCATCCCATGCCATCCTTGAAAGTACCGTTTCCTTTTCCCCATTGGTTTGTGAAGAGAAAAGTACACTTTCCATTCTTACCACCAGTTCCCTGCCCAGTCATAAAAGATCAAACAATCGTACACATATCGCTTTATTCGCATTCTTAAAAATCACCTCCGAAATCTCCACCATCGTCTCCTCCAAAGTCTCCTCCATCGTCTCCACCGTAATCACCGGCTTGGCCATCCTCTGATTTGCAATTAGTACCTTCAGATATGTTTTAGATACAATAAACTTACGATAGCCTTCCTGGTACTCATGTTGATCATGATGATCCATCGCATCTGCAAGCAGCATTCCACCAACAAGACCACCACCAACACCAAGAGCAGCTACAAACTCGTTAGCAAACGCAAAGCTTCATTCAACCAAAACACAAACCAGCACCACCAGCTCCAATTCCCGGTTTCTTCTGCTTTCCCGCCATTCCACCACCCATCATACCCTGCTGACCATAGCCGTAGCCTTGCTGCGGATAGCCTTGCTGTGGATAACCCTGTTGTGGATAACCTTGTTGCGGATAACCCTGTTGCGGATAACCTTGCTGAGGATACTGCTGATGTCCATACCCCGGTTTACTACCTCCCATCCCACTCGCCTTTCCCAAAAGCTTTCCCAGAAACCCACCCGACTTCTTCTGGTCCCTCGGCGGAAGCGATTGATCCTGATAACTATTCTGCTGCGGCGGCATCTGCGGCATCGGACTACTATTATTGTAATAATCATTCTGGGAGCCCCGATTTGGCGCAGAGGAAGAACCGCGCGCATCTTCTTCCGCTTGCAAACGGGCTGCGAGTGCGGCGTCCGATTCTATGTTGGAGTTGTTGCCGTGGTTGTCGTAGGGATTGGTTTTCGCATCGCTGACTCCCGGCGTCGTTGCTCCTCCTGAGTATCCTGGAGGTGGTCCTGGTGGTGCGCTGTCGCCTTCGGGATAGACGGGCGAGGTGGGTTTGTCCCATTGTGATTTCTTGGTGTAGATATTGACGTAGAACCTGGTTGGGAAGTGGTTAGCTTGTGATACTGGAGTGAGGGTTAGTGAAAAGGCACTTACCATTCTTTGTACTGGTCGTTCCATACTGGTTTATATCCTTCTGGGACTTTTGGGGGCGGAGGACCGCTTGGAGGTAGGAATTCGCTCATGTTTGATGATGGGTTGTTTGGAAGGTTGATGAGATGTAATATGTTGGATGTGGTTGGTGATGTCCACCTGGTATTAGTGCAGAGTCGCAGGTTTCGGGAAGCAGCGGGGTTTGTTCCGGCGGGGTTAAAGTAGCGAATCAAGTAAAAACGACAGTGGATGAATAATGAGGTCGTCGGTAATGTGTGAATGTGGTTTGCGGATATTTTCCAGTCAAAATACAAATTGCGGATGATTTATTAGGTGCTTCTGGAAAGATCGGAAGAATGGTTGAAATATTAAGAAGAGCTCAAGCTATCGCCCCTTGTCCCAAGAACGCGTCATACTTGGCAAATCCCGAAATACTGGTATGGGTTGAGCTTCGTCAGGCTGAGCCACAACAAGCACAGCCACCTTGCACGTTATTGGGATGAGGAACTCAAACGCTGAAGTTTGTTGTTATATTTTATAAATCATAGGATAGAAAGAAACTGTATAGTTACGAGAATTGCTCATACTCGTATTGATTCATTTTCGAAACAGAAAGCTATTTACAAATGTGGTCCCTATAAATCTGCCCAGGTCGGCCACATGAACCATCTTGTTATCCCTTCCAGAGTATAAACTGACGAGAAAAACGTGCACGGAAATGCGGAGTCAAAGTGGAGTTAAGGTGTGCACTTTACGAGTACTTTGACCACATAAACCAATCATCCAAGCACATGAGCCTTAATTTGACCCAGTTATTGCACCCACTAGCATCCACCATTATCCACTTTAAGTGCACGATTGCACTCGTCAGTTTATACTCTGGAAGGGATACGTGCAAAGCGACAGTCAAAACGATACCGAGTACATACAAAGTAGTTTCTAAACATACTAAGGCTATTAATTTACTTATCCGAGACGCTTAGTATAATACTCTTCTATAGTATATATAGAGTAACAACTAGGTACTCTAATAGGTATAGGACTAGGGCGTCTTATTTCGTTCTACTTAAATAGTAATTAAGTTATCTTATTAAGAGAGGCGGGTATTACTCTATATACGATATTAAAAGTTATTATACTAAAAGTCTGGTACAACTTAATTAATTGTCCTATTTTACCTAGCTTAGTAGAGAGTAAAAAGTACTAATTATTTCAAACTATTCGTATAATTAATTTAGTTATATAAAGTCTTTAGAATAATATGTTTAGTAACTCAGGGGTGTACAGAGTAATACATACCCACCTGTGTTACTTAGCAAGTTGATTTAAGTAGCTGCTTTCACTAGACACTCCTACTTAACTACTCGAGTTTACTACACTAGGCGCGCCACAATCAAGAGACCAGCAACTTCTCAACCCTCCTCTCCAAACTCTCCTCAAACTCTCCTACACCTCTCGGCAAAACCTTCATCCCACCCCCCTTCAACAAATACACCACCCTCCTCCTCTTCAACTCCACCTCCTCATCCTCACCCTCACTCTCACTATCCTCATCTCGCCTTTCCGAATCCTTCATCCCCTCCACCACCCTCCTCACCAAGAACCGATCATGACTAACCACCACAACCGCTCCATTCCACCCACTCAACGCCTCCGCCAAAGCAGTCACAGTATGGAAATCCAAATGCGTCGTAATCTCATCCAGAACAAGTAACTGCGGACTCTTCCATACCAATCTCGCGATGGCAAGTCGAACAAGTTGGCCTCCGCTCAATTTCCGTAGGGGGACGTCACTTGCTGTGCGGCCTGGGAGGCCTAGACTACCTAGTAAACCGCGGATTTCACCTTCGTCGAGTTTTTCGTCCGTATCGGTGTTGGTGTTGATATCATTTGTGAGGAGGGAAAGAGCCGTGAGATCTTGATCTGCGAGTCCTAGTTGTTGGAGAGATTCGACTGCGTGTTGGGAGTAGTATCCTAAGCGAAGACGGGGATGACGGGTGATGGTTCCCTTGGTGGGTCTTGTAGTTTCGGTGAGGAGTTTAATGAGAGTTGATTTTCCAGCACCGTTTAGACCGATGAACCCCATTCGGTCACCCATATGGATTGTTAGATTGACATCAGAAAGTACTGCCGGAGCAGGTGTTGAAGCTTTCTGGGAGAGGAATGTCAGAAATTGAGTCTCCAAAGTTTGCTATAGAATCTGGTGGTATACCTTCGCGGTCGGATATCTAAAAGTAACTCCCTCCAGCGAAACCAAAGGTCCAGGAAACCTCAAATCAGGAGCCATTGGGAGCACAATAGAAACACCTTTCTCATCAGCCGGAATATCAATTTCGGCTCTCGCGCTCAAATGATAGCCAGCCAAATCACGATTCAACTTGAATCGTCCTCCGCTAGCACTTTTCTGCATGCCCATCCTATCATCCAATTTCTTTTGTCTCGACTTTGCTTGTCTCAACTTATTGTCATCGCCAGCCGCTTTGCCTTGCTTGATATTCTGCTGGATAGTATTTTGAATATGGGACTTCTGCTTTTCTTGAGCATCCCGCATCCGTGTCAGGTATTTCTGTTTATCGCGAATGGACTTGTCGAATGCTGTTAACGAACCACGGAAGTAGGTCAGAGTTTGATCACGAAGAACGATCAGTTCCTGGCAAATCGCATTGATAAAATCTCGGTCATGGGAGACCAGAACGACAGTAGGTGGATCTGGGGAGTCATGGAGCTGGTTCAAATATTTTTCCAGCCAGATAATCCCCAAGAGATCGAGGAAGTTTGTTGGCTCGTCGAGAATGAGGATGTCGGTTGGTTGAAGGAGAATACTTGCTAGGTTAGTACGCATTCGCCATCCTCCTGAGAGGGTGCCAATCGGTTTATCAAAATTGGTCTTTGGGAAACCCAAACCCGTGAGGATACTTTTTGCCTTACTTTCGATATCGGCTATTCTTGACGGCTCGACTTGTGATTGGAGATCGACCAGAAGATCACTCGCTTCAGCAGTTTCTACTTGTATAGCTGCGTCTGTGATGTCTTCGTCTTTTTGTGAAAGTCTAGATGTTCAAGTCATTATTGGGTTTTGATAATTCATTTGAAAGCTTCGAACTACCTTTCAGCAGACTCAGCAATCTTCTTCTCGAAAGCTGTTAAGGCTTTTCGAGCAGCCATTCCCCGAGTACCACTTCGCAGACGAGCATCTTTATCAAGTTCAAATAGCTCTTTCTTTAGACGAGCGTGATGAACCTGTCTTAAAGCTCGGAGAGGGGCTAGAGGAGAAGCTTGCCCTTCCACTGCTTTAAGAAGCACTGTGAAGTGATTAATATTAAATGATGTCCTTAAGGAGAGAAAGGAATGATGCCTACCATAAATTTCTTGTTGGATGTCATTCCTTGAAGTAGCCTTGTCAATTACTTCTTCCAGGACAGAGAGTTGAGGCTTCGATGACAGAGCTTCTGATGGGCCTTCTGCAGTGTCACCTGATGATGCCTTATCTGAGTCTGTTTGTTGAAGGATGGATATTCTGGTTTTTATAGGGATGCCTGGAATCAACTTCTGAGCCACAGCTTTGAGTAATGCTAGTATCTAAGAGTTAATTTTACACTCTCCAACACATTCACGATATCACGTACTTGATTTTCCGGTCCCATTCCGACCGATTAAAGCATAGTGTACCCCGGCCTTGAGTTTAAGACTCGCGTTTGACAAGATCTCCAGTCCCTCGGCTCTCGCTTTGCCTTTGGGTTTTGTTGCAGTCTTTGCAGGGGCTGACGTCACGGTGATATTTAGGCCCTCGATATCAAGCTGTGTTATTGTCAGATTGATGGAATATTTTTCAACCATATGGTGATTACTTCTCGATATACGGGATTCTTTATATCAAATCTTGTCTGCTTGCTTGAACAAAGTATTGCGGTTTCGGACTCGTCCATAGTGGTGGGAGTGAAATGAACCTATTCTTGTTACAAGGCTTGGAAAGAAGAGTAGAACTTGTATAGCGTGAACAGATTCTCCTTTGATAACAGGATGGCGGTCTCTCTTGGTGCATACAAAGGTGGATGCTGTTGGGCTACAAATACACGAGGAAAAGTTAAGGAAGTCGCAGTCGTCGCACAAGACCCAATCGGAGGACACCACTTCACCACCTCACCGGTCTGAGTCACTGGGTCTCTACGGAGGTAAACTTGAGGGGATAGATGCAGCCTCGACGCATCAAGATGCCTCAGATTCTTGGCCAGATTCTTTCAGATGTTCACCAGGAATAATCGCATGTTAACTGGCGCAATGAGATAGGCGCAATGAGCAACCCCGATCGCGTCGGCTCGTTCTAATGTTACCTGAGAAGGGTTCGAGGTACGGAACGGAAATGGGCGGATCGGGCACGGAATTACTAAAGTTCTAATTATAAACTTTTAACTAGAAAGGAGTCTCTTATAAGTATTCGGATTTTATATATTAGAGAAGCTATAGTAACTATTAACTGTAGGAGACGTAGGTAGTTATTATTTTCTCTATACCTCTCTTTTAGAATAAAATTATTCTAAAAGTATTAAATAACTAAAATAGTTTAATAACTCTATATAAAGAGTTTAAAATAATTATTACTACTTACTTTTCTTAGTATAGGTATAGTAATATTAGTATATTATTTATCTTAAAAGGTTAGTATAATTACTTTTTGTAAAGAATTTATAAACGAATAAATAAGTATTTTATTTAATACTAGATTTTTATTAACCTTTATATACTATTATATAATTTTATCTTTCTTCTATTTACTTTATTTATTACTAGTCTTAATATTAGAGTCTTATATTCTAGTTAAGTATATAGAAAGAAGAAAAAGTAAGGGTATAGAATTCTAAAAAGAAGTAAAAGTAGTAATATAATAGTCTAGCTAATTTAAGAAAGGCTTATTTTTCACTTTATATCTTATATTTTAATTTATTTATTTCCAATTATAAGCTATTATTACCTTCTTTAATATAATAGTAAGGATCCGATAGTAAGCTAGAGTAGCAATTCTATAAGTATATATATAATTATTTGTAAATTATTTAGTAATTCCGTGCCCGATCCGCCTATGTCCGTTCCTTAGGGATGGTGGTTGAAGGGAATAAGGAAATGCTATTAATGTCGTGTAGATAGGTTTCCCGAGGTCTTTGGTTAGTATACCATTGCTGCTTTTTTTATTTGTTTTCTTAGAGATCTGTTTGGTGGAGTATTTTGTAGTTTTGCTGGTTTAGATGGTTAAGATGAGTCTTATATTGGCTTCCTTGGGAGGGATATGGAAGTCTTTTGTACTAGAAGTGGTGGGTTATGGAGGATGGGAGAAACAGGACATAGTGAAGGGAGAAGTGAGATTATGTAAGGGACAATAGGGGGTTTGAGAACTCGTAGCTAAATGAGAGGAGGACAGCCTATATGTCTGGGGCCCAGTTGTTTTACGTAAGGTTCAAGTGTGAATTTGATTATTCTCAAAGATTAGTGTTGGGAGATATTCGATCCCCTTTTTTTAATGTCACCTGATATGACCATCTGTTCGAGTACCATAAGTACTCGGATAAAGATTGACTGATGGTTCTATACCTTGTTTTTACCTTGATATTCTAGATATCTCTATACCAACAATAAGGAGAATTGGTTTACTAGAAATTTTATTGCTCTAAGTGCGCCTGGTAGTTACTGAATGTAAATTGCTTTCAGAATAGTCTGAATATCATCTTGAATTTTTGGTGTGATCAATTGTAGAATCTATGTGTGATAAGATCATATAGACCTCATGAGCTATCACTGCACAGATCACTACACAGCTAAGCCTCTTACCGTATGCCCCTCTCTCTCCTCAAATAGATGAGACAATTACGCGAGTCCGACCATAAGTCGGCTCCCCAATCAAAATAAATTTGTACAGCCGGTGCATGAGCAAGACATTACTTCAGATTGGGTGCTTCAAGTAAATCCCACTGTTCAGCTGCAACATATAAGCCAGATGAGGAGACAAAATCGGTGGGTTCAATTAAGAATGCACCGCGATTATCTGTGAAACAGCTGCAGGTGTGTATTACAAGTTATCTCGCGTCTCCTGCAATATATTATGTGCTTCCCCTGTTTTGAAATCTGTATTTTGCTCCTCTAGTCTTCATCTGAAATGAGCATCCGAGTCTACAAGTCGAGAGTAGCGTGAGCTCTCGACAGCAAAATACTTATCGACAGTAGAGTACCGGTATTCAGCACTTTCTGTAAGTGGGTATTCTCTCCCTCCTCTCAAGTCAAGTATTCCTCAATTCTAAGTAGATAATGTGATTTCTCTGCCCTCGGAGAGCTGAGCATGTGTATGCGAGTTCGCTTGCCTTCCCTCCCCTTTATGAATAGTTTCTCTGGTGGGCAGAGTAATGTAGTAAAATTGGTGACGCGATATCTGAGACTAAAGGGAAGGCTTACTACTTGAGGCCCTCAGGATCTTGATTAGGCGTGAATTTGCGCTCTTGTCATCTAAAAGAGGGGTTGGATACCTGGCATTTGGACAATCTACCTATACTCTCCCCAGCAACAGACCTTTAAGACACGAACCTAGTACCCCCTCCCATTACCCACAACCCCCAACCCCATCATCCAAGAGTAAAATCCTACCTACCTTGGCACAACATACATAACCCTCTCCAACCAACAACTCCACACAAACAAAAACTCAAACCCCCCTCAAGAAGTCACCAACCAACCCTCTTACCATCAAAAAACAACCTACAACCAAAACCCCTTCCTCCCTTCGTCTTCAAAAAATTGCAACATTCCCACGAAAAGAAATGAGATAGGAAAGTAAATTCAGCGAGGCCTTTTTACACTGTACACTTTTCAAGGTCCTAGGTACTTACTCACCCAATTTCATAGGATCGTATACTTACATAGAGGTTAGCGATCTTCAAAAATTTGTATTCTCCTTGCCACCTGGTACGTAGCTAGTAAATAAAATAAAAAGAATCAGAAATCCATACCAACGTCACCTACCTAGTACCTACCCAGTACCCAATTTTCTCTACTCAAACTACTCTTTCCTCAAAGTTCTCGTCGTTATCCCTCAACAGACCTCTCCAAACAAATAAAGATTTACCCAAGAAGCGTCGTAGAATTGAAATACTTATAAAGCGAGTCTGGAATAAAGTTTAACTCTTCCTTTTCATTAGTCTACGAGTAGGTATAGGAATAAGATTTTTTACTTGTGCTAAGCTTGGTTTAGTGATTTTTTATAGATTGTGTGTTGTATAGAGTGATGACTTGGTATCTTACTATAGCATTGAGAAGTAAGTATATGATGTGATGAATAGTCTGTGATGGAGTGATTTGGGGATTCTTATAAACTAATTACCGAGCTTGGAAGGTAATTGAAACTTCATAGTTCATCTTGCAGATAAGAGGCAATTAAATGTAAGGTAGAAGAGAAACACAGCATTATAGTCTTCTTTGATTTCCTAAACTCTATCCAGANACATCCTCTTCTCAAAAACCGCCCTGCCAAACCTCGAATGCACAATAGCCATAGAACACATAACACACGGTTCATGCGTACAGTATATCTCAAGATCATGACATAGATACCCACCAACATCGACTTCTTTCTCAGGAAGATCTCTTTCTAGATCAAGCAGTGGATGATTGCGGAAGATACCTCCCTCGGTATCAGAGAAAGGGGGTATAGTCGAAGAAGCTGTATAATCCCTCGCCAAACCCTGAGAGACCATCCCAATCCCCCTCATAACAGCATGAGCCGCCACATTTCCCTCCCCCCCTTCCCTATCCCAACAACAC
>LT855408.1:3936284-3950716 GCA_900184765.1 Hymenoscyphus fraxineus
ATCCCAAAAAAAAAATCAGCAACCAGTCCTTCCGTAGTATTTTCCCTCTCATTCGTTCCTTGAAATTCAAGTGGACTCACCCCAAAGCACCACTAGCCTTCCTCACAGGCACCTTAGTAAAATACACATTCAAAACCCTCACCGCAGCACGAGTCTCCAAGGTCGTCTTGAGTGGAATCAATTGCCCTCCATCTGTAGGAGGAGCGAGAGCTAAAGCTGGAACGCGGTGGCTTGCCGCCGACTCGCTGTTCATTTCATGCAGGTGTTGTCACGTACTGGTCAGCCTTGTCGAATTTCAGGATGGCGGGGGCGGGGTAGCTAGGTACAGTACAGTACAGGAAAGCTTACCTACTCTACTCTAGCTTAGATCCAAGTTGTGAGAAATTATCACGTGTAAATTCTTGATTCGATGAAAGTCAATCAAGTTGTTTTTTGAACTACTGATCCAACTCAATCTTATGGGATCTCAAAGCTTGTTTGTTTAAATCACAACCTTCACACACATGCAATGCACACACGAACTTTAATTTACTCCGCTTTTCATTCAGTTTCTAGTTACATGTTTGGTTCTTCGAGAGATCCGCCCAACAACCAGATCCCCCGGGAAAAGAAGGATAAGGAAAAATAATAATATCGTCATAAAGGCTCCTGCAGATGCTAGAGTAATGCATCAACAAGAAGCTGCAAACTCTCTTAAATGACGCCCAAGCCACACGAGAGATCAAATGTGACTTCGCTCTGCCAAGTAAAGGGGAGATACAAAGTGAACCGCATATTAGCAAATCTCATGCCCAAAGTTTTCTGTTCTTGAAACCACGAGAATGAGTCGCAAGTTACACCGATAGTAGAATAGAATCGCAGGTATGTGTAAACACAAGATAACTGCCCCAGAGCTATCGAAAAAAGAACTGACCCACTGACATGCCGAGGAAAAAAGGGAAATGGGGAAACGAACGCAAATTCCACGAAAAAAGGAAAAACAGGCAAGGAAAATGGAGGTCTATGCGGATAGATTCCGGTACAGGTACAAGTTGAGCCGCGCAGTCGCTCCTATTGTACCCTGCGCTGAGAGAATTGATGTTGAGAATCATGCCCGATCTTTTGTGATCGTGCGTTTTTTATGGTACAAAGTGCCGCTGAAAAATATGCTGAAGACCGTCTTTGAGAGGACCGCATTGACGCTGCGCTGCGAAAGGGAAGCAAGCCTGTGGATGCTATTGTAACATAATGGCCGTGAATATCGTATGTGAAAACAGTGTTCAAAATTACTGAACCACCGAAGTGGACAGTAATGAGACTGCAGAAGAGAAGTTGTGCATCCAAGGCGAGAATATAGAATTATCGTTCCTCGTACCGTTACAAGCGTGAGATCGTGTCGTCATAACCAAAGCGTGAACGAATATGCATGTTTTACAACCAGTTACCAGCACCTCCTGGGCCGACGTTTGGAGCGGGACCTCTGTATGGAGGAGAGAAGTACTGTGGTGGAGGAGAGGAAATCTCGCCATTGACGGGGAAGGAGTTGTTGTTTTGGACTGGGGTGAGAGCTCCAAGACCATTTGGAATGCCATTGGTAGGAGTTTGAGGATAGCCATTGGCATAACCATTACCGTTGCCAACTGGGCTGGTAAATGGACTGACAACAGCAGGAGTCGAAGCGTTCGAAAGACCGCGTGTGTGACGGGCAACGGCCTGGATGGACTCAAGAGCAGAATCGGTCGCAGGGGTTTGTTGACCGCTTGATGGACCACTGCGAGGATTTGGAAGCTGAGGGACCGGACCGGGAGTAGCTTGCTGAGACTGGACCTGAGCCTGGTTCTCACTGCCTTGAATCTTGGCTTGAATTCGACGACCGTATGGTGTGGTACGAATGGCAGGGAGGTGAGGGCGGATAGCCTCAATCAAACGAGCCTTCATGGCGGGATTTGCATAATCGAGGGCAGTTTGAATGACATAGTTAGCAAAAGAGTCTCGGAGCAGACGATCAAGCTCAGCGGGTTGAAGCATTTCGTTGATCAGCATGTCCTTAGATTCTTCCTGGGAGCAGCGAAGACACTTTTCAATGACATTGGAGCTGAACTTTTGCTTGGATAGCTGACCAACCTTGCCTTCAAACATTCTGACGAGAGGCTCAGTGAAGAGTGGCTCATTGAGATCAAGAATGTATTGAACAACGTAATTGCCAAAAGGATCTTGAACAAGAACATAGGCATTGTTGGAGATTTGTTGAATCAACCAAGCCTTTTGATCGCCAGAGGCATGATCAATGCATCGTTGAAGAACACAGCATCCATGGCGATGGGTTCCCACATCAACACAATTGTTTCCAACAGCGGTGAAAATGAATTGTGCGTCAGCCGGAGACAACTTGTTAAGACACTTTTGGATAACATGGTTACCGTTGAGATCTTGAATAAGCTCAACAACGCGATATTGAAGAGCTCCAATGATTGTTTGGACTTGGCCAGGGGTAGAGATAAACTCAATCATCTTTTGCAAAGCTCGGGTTCCATGTTGGTTCAAGGCGATGCGGACGAGGTCATGAGACGCATTCTCGATAAGAACAGTGCGTTCATCATCATTGCAATACTCGAGCAACTTCTGACAAAGGTAATTGCCAAAGGGATCGGTCATGAGCTCAATGACATGTTGGTTTGTCTCAAGCCAAATCATATGGACTTGGTTAGGGTCACGGTCTTCAAGCTTCTTTTGCAGATAACGACATCCATGTTGGTCCTTGCAGAGGGTGTAAATTTCACCTCCCAACTGCTCCAAGGCCATGTTTGCAAATCGGTTCATAGCTAAATACAAGATTAGCTCGAGCTTCATAGAGGATAAGGATGAAACTTACCTTCGCCATCATTTTGACGACGTTGTTGAATCACACGTGCTTGGCTGTCACGAGGAGTTGTTTGAGGGGTGTACATGCCAGCAGCTCCGACGGTAGTACCTTGGGCACCATATGCATATGGGTTGTGAGGAGAATACATAGGTTGCGCCAATTGCATGTTCTGCATACCCATGTTCAACATCTGCATGTTGTAATTGGGGTAGTAGCCTGGAGGAGATGGATATTGTTGACTGCCAGTTGGAGATGTCATAGCTGCAGGAATTTGTGGTTGGGACATGCCTTGGGTGAGAGAAGGTCCGAAAGGCGGAGCGTTAGCTTGGAGAGCCGATTGGATGGATTGATAACCGCCATTTTGAGCGTCTCGAAGGGTTGCAGCTTCGGATGCATTCAACTCACGGCTGAGTCTGTTCATAGCGTTTGGCGGAATACGACCCAAGCTTGCGTTATGGTTGTGAAGATGTTGTTGTGCGTGGGAGTTGGGGGTTGTATTAACGCTTGGAGCTCCGTTGGTGCCTGATCTCATTGTTGGAATGTCATTGGTAGAGTATGATGATTGAAGCTTTGGCGGGGTTTGTGCCATGCTTGGTGGGGAAGAGATTTGAGGCTCTTGACCTTCAAAGAAGTTCATATCAATCGAGTGACGATAAGTTGGGCGAACGTTGATAGGGGATTGCGGTTCATTAGCTTGAGCAGCCGAAGCACCGTTTGTTTGGCTCTGAGACACCATCGGGAGGCTTTGTTGAGATTGAGATGCCCGATGGTGAGGACGAGCAAACATACTCCAGCCGTTTGAGTGCGACTCAGGGCCAGGTGACGAGGACGAGGTAGCCAAGTCGAGTGCAGCAGATGAAGCGGACAGCTGCATTAAGCGGTCAGCAATAAATTTCAGACGAACCCAATGATAAGACTCACCATTCCCGGGTAGCCGTCACCACGGACAAGGATTGGAAAGTTGTCTTTGGTGGTGGTTGCGTTCATGTAGTTCTTGATATCTGGAGATGTCGCACTGTCCTCTTCACCAAAGAGAAAGCGGGCGGTGTTGCTGGGATCAAGGAGGTCAGGCATACCGTTGCGCGATCTGGTAACTGGCATAGAGTATCTGTTGAGGCTGGGTAATTATCAGCAACGGGAAAATTGGGCGGTTTGAAGAAGAGTCCTGGCTTTTGCGACCAGCGATGATATGAAGTAAGGGTGAAAGGGTGGTGGGATTTTGGATGACAATAAATCAATTGATGAATTGAGTAATGCTGAGCGAACAACGGAGAGGCTCCGTGATAATGGATAACAGAAGACGAGTATGTGGTGGAGAAGTTTTGTGTAAGAAGGATGGAAGAGGGAGAGGATCGTAAGGTTGTGGAAAGAATTTGTAAGAGAGAAAAAGAGGGGGCTGGTATTGAGAGGTTGAAGGTCAAGTTTGCGCTCAGAGAGCACTGCAAACCGAAGGTGCAAAAGGTGAATCTAACCGAGTGTTCAGATAAAGTGAAGGTGAGTGAGCAACTACTCCGTCACCTTTGCGCATCACAAGATGCTGCCTTGGACCAACCTCGTGATTTTTGACAGCCAGGCAACTGCTGCCGAAACTCTGAATGTATAGGCGAAATTTGACTTCAACGACATGTAGAGACAAAATTCAGACTTGACAACAGAATCTCAAAATGCAGGGAATGAGAGAATGAGAGCGAATGGATCTCGGACAGTTTTGTAAAAGGAAGAAAGTAGTAATAGAGAGGGAGAGAAATCAAAGTACTCACGCATTTGTGGAGCGATGGCTGGTGGGATCTTGTCGAACAGCTTCCTCCTTTTCATCTTCGTCGCTATTGCGTCGAGAGGCAGAACCTGATTGAGAAGTCAAGTTGTCGTCCATCATGCGAGATTGCAAAATGCCTGAGTGTGGAGAAGTAAGTTGAGATCCAGATCTTCCTGGGCGATTGTAAAGACCTGGGGGAGAGGTAAGACTGGAGGTGGAATAACGATTGGGTCGAGAGAAGACGGAAGGGAAGCCAGAAGTAGTCTCGCGGTATTCAGGAGGAGTTGTAGGCTCAGACTGGTGTCCTGTGTTCTTGGTTCGACCGAGGTCTTCAGTCATTTGGGCAAGTTCTTGTTCTTCTCGGCGTTGTTGTAGATCGAGAAGTTGCATCTCAGCCTCGAAGCGTCGCTTTTGTTCCCGCAGTCTCTCGTACTCGAGCTTCTTCTTCTCTAGCTGTTTCATTGATTAGCCAAGGCAACAAGCAGGGATGAGCGTCTGGGGGCTTTGCGAAAAGAATTGATATTGTCGGTGTTGCTATTGTTGGGGAGGGAGAAAATTGAGTTTGCAGCGATTGCGGAGGAGGGAATCAGTGAATTTGTGCGCAAAGAGGATGGCTTACAAGTTGAACCTTGTGGTAAGTCTGAGTTATTTGATGTTAGTGAAGGTATTATTTTACAACAATCCGAGGTTGGAATTAAAAGTTGAAGTTGAGGTCGAAAGCTCCATGCGCAAGTTTTCGGTTGCGGGGGAAGACAATAGAGTCTCGGAGGGTATTGTGGACGGGGGGAGGGGACAATAGCTTACCGAGGGGCCGTACTCCTGCTGCTGGGTCTCTGCACCACCACGGTGATTCGCCAGTATATTCATAGTAGGAGTTCTGCCAGAGTCGGTAGTGAATCGGCGCATCAAACCCCCTCGAGTATCCCGGCTATCTTGTGAATGAAGAGGTTGGGAGACTCGATTGCCGTTGTTTCGCGGAGGAGAGACGAGGCCCATCAAGGATGAATCATTGCGCGAGGATTGCTGGCTGCGGAAGCGCAACTCGTCGATGCGATCGCTGGTGCTATTGGAATATGCCATATTTGAGGAATAATTTACTACGAGGGCATCAGTTACAGGCCATTGTCATCCATCTCGCGCTGGACGAGTCCTCAAGGTGGGGTTTCTTGGACGGTGAGTTCCAGGAACACACGGCTGAGCCTCGAGACCAGCACCACCACCGCGATCACCAGCGCTGGGAGGGGAGAGAGGATGGAGGGGCTGCTGCGTACTTGACTGATATCCAAATTGGAAGCGAGAGTAAGCGAGCGTCCTCGGCGGACGGGCGCGGGGCGAGAAATTGTGTTATATCCAAAAAGAAATGAGACGAGAATTTGAGGAAGTGAAGGAGTCTGGAGGTCTGGCTGTCGAAAGTGAAGGGTTGCGCCCCTACTCCTACCCGACCTTTTTAGCGTTTAGCGTCCAACGGAGGAACCACCAAGGAGGGCTCTGGCGGGCTGCCCTCCATGAAAAGTGGGGCCATGATGGCCTCCATTCGTGGTCGGGTCGAGGTCGAGGTCTCGCTTTCCTGTACATGTTCTCCAGCGCATATGTTTGGAGTGTTTGGGAATCCTCCAGATCTCGATACCAAACTCGCTAGACTGAAGTTTTTCAATTTGGTCTAAGCTTTGGAGATTATCGCATTCATTAATTGTGCTCCAGTTTTGAGGACATCAACTACGTGGGAAGTGCCGCTTTTACGGTCGACTGAGGCGGTGTGGAGAAGGATACCTAGGTATTTACTTCGGTACCTCAGTTGTTGGCCGTAAGTAGACTAGATTTATAAGCATAAACATGGGTTTGGGTCACTCTCTGCGCTGGAATGGAAGAGAGTTTACCATGATCAATATTTCCAGATCATTGATCGTCTCACGTCGTTCATCCGCAAGCTCAAGGGAGGTAAGTTTGTAAGTAGTGTACGAACACTCACCTTAGCTACCGGTTTCCTGCAGAGCGATCCGCGGTTAGACGAGAGTGCTGAGCCGAGTTCAGGACCACTCGCACTGCCACAGCCATGCGAGGACGCCATACCATAGCTAATCTAATCGCTCGTCTAATCGCTCTAGTGCGCTTCCAGCCTTGCAGAACAGGCTTCCCGGGGTCAATGGTCACTGACATATACATGCCTTTCTCTGACTTTAGCATTCAAGTTGACCTCATCGGGGCGATTAGTACTGCAGCAGCACCACCTTTGCGGCGGGGTGGTCTGTGTGTGGGCACGGCCGAGTGAGAAACTGGGGAACGGAATTTGACCACATGCGCCTTCTGCTGGGCCGTGAAGACCGCGAAGACCGCGAAGGGCCGTGAAGCAATTACCAAGTACTCAGTACGGAAGTCCCCCTTCCATAGCCATTGCCTTGGGAGCTTCCACTGTCCTGCATCCATACCTCCGTATTCCTCTTCAACTCTGGTTGCTGAGCTCTATATCTTCCTGTAGAGTGGCCACTTCTTTGTGCCTCCAACAAAGTTCATACAGTATTTCATTCTTCCCAGGCGCGTTTGAGCCACTAGCCTCCAACCTACGAGTATAACCCAGGTAATGATCGTCGCCAGCAACATCGACGGCTACGAGAAACAACAGCTACACCTACCGCATCAGACCACTCCAGGCACTGGCACTGGGCCTTCCAGTCACGACCGCTGCCCCTCAAACGATAGCAAATTATCGATATCGTGGATCGAAGCTGTCCTGCGCCTTTCGACAGCCAGGCCGCGAGCCTCATCCGGCATCGACATTACCGGCGAACCCGAGAAATCATCCTTCATGGCTCGGTAGGACGATGAACTCTCTGAATATCCTCTCGGCGCGAGTTTCGCCGCCGCAGACGCCATCGCCCTCGCGAAGCGCCTCGTATGCCAACCTCTCCTCGTCAGTGACAGCCACAGGGTCCAGAAGGAACTCGCGGGCAGCGCTGGAAGAAAAGGGAGAAAGGGAAGGGAGTGCTCACGACGCCGATTTCGACGACGAGAATACGATACATGAAGATACCCCATTGTTAAACAAAGAAGCTGATGGATACCCGGGGGTGACGCAGTCTGGTTGGCACATGTTTCCTAAGAGAATATCGGCTGCGGTGATAGAATCAATACGATGGGTCCTTTCAACATTCGCGGCCCCAGGTGTATACCTGATCGCATGTCTGTATGATGATAAGGGAATCTTTGCGCCATTTTCGCAGCTTAGAAAATTCGGTACAGCATTCTATGGGAATGGGACACGGGGGTCCGCCGGTCAACTCGGAATGTCATCACAGGAATTGCGCATGCGGGAATCAAATAATGGGAAATCATCACATCGTCGAGCTTCTCTAAAAGGCAGCAGGAAAATATCATCCAACTCTTCTTCGTCAGGCCTCTCATCCGAATCCGAATCAGAAAGAGAACGTTCCGTCAATAAATCTGGGATATCTTCCTCCGGTAGGTTGGTCCATCACACCCGCTCGAAATCGGTAGAACCTGTAGACGAGACCACTCCAACGAGACGTTCAATTCGAATAAGACTACATAATGAGGATAGCTTGCGCCAGAGAAAACCTGGCCGTACACGATCCGCAAGCACCCAAAGCAACGGTTCCGGCGGCGCGATGTCATCGACAGATGTTTCCCCTGCTTCTATCAAGTCACCAACTTCGCCTGCTTCATCACTTCTCATGACCAAATACCCCCGCGCCCCTGCAGCACCTCGGCCACTCATTCCACAGCGGCAGCCTTCATACGTGCTTCCAGATGCGCCAAACGGGAAATTGATACAAAAGACCTTGATCCTTGATCTAGATGAAACATTAATACACAGCATGGCCAAAGGCGGTCGCATGAGTACAGGTCACATGGTTGAAGTGAAGCTCAATACGGTCGTTGGTGCTGGTGGCACTGCAACACTTGGACCGCAACATCCCATTCTGTATTATGTTCATAAACGGCCGCATTGTGACGACTTTTTACGAAAGGTATGTGGATTTATATCATTCCTGATGCTGGGTATCTGCTAAGTGAAATCAGGTTTGTAAGTGGTACAACCTAGTCATTTTCACAGCTTCTGTTCAAGAGTACGCAGATCCTGTGATCGACTGGCTGGAGCAGGAGCGCAAATTCTTTTCTGGTAGATACTACCGACAACATTGTACCTTTCGACATGGCGCTTTCATCAAGGATTTGAGCTCTGTAGAGCCTGATCTCAGCAAAGTCATGATTCTTGATAATAGTCCCTTGAGTTATATGTTTCATCGAGGCAGGTTTACCCTTTCTTTTGATGGCGCGCAAAAGACTAACCTTTCCACAGACAACGCTATTCCAATAGAAGGATGGATAAATGATCCAACCGATAATGATTTATTGCATTTGGTGCCTCTATTAGAAGGATTGCAGTGGGTGACCGATGTCCGGGCCCTACTTGGTTTGCGGGGAGGAGAGGATGGCAAGCAATAGCATAGTGATATTAGGGTTGTAATTGAGTTTTTTTGAGACTGCGGTAGCGTCTCTTTGCATTGTAAAATATCTCACTTACATATCTAACCCTACCTTAGCTTGCGCAGCTTTGGTAGGCATGCTGAAGTGAAAGTTTTCCTTCATTCTTCTACATTTCTAGGATTAGTACAAGTAGTCCAGGAGTTTGACGTAGTTATTGTTATCTAAGGAAGAATGCAGAAGGTGGGCTTGAAGAGTTACAAAATCTTAGAAACCAGATTTCTCTCAATTCTAGACAATAGAAGGGCGAGGAAGTGTAGAATAGAACGCTATGCTATCCGCTGCCGTTTCGCGAGCTCCTGTATCAAGCTCCTGGGAGAAGTGACAGGGATGTTATAACACTAGCGGCACTATGTCGGCAGTGGCCTTGGCATCCGTGAAGTGAGTTCCTAAAGCCTTGGCATTCGTACCCCACCATTTTTTTCTACTCGCTGCAGAGCTCCGCGATGGGAATCTGACTGACATTTAAATCCACTTGGATCCTCTGTCCTTCGCTGTCGCAAACACGTCCCACGATGCGGTAGCACTCTCACGATACATCTCATCTAAATACGGAAATCGCAGATCGCATACCGTCGAAATGCTCGATTCAACTAAACTGCAGGTCGTGGACCGCCCACCAAAGCGGTTCAAGGAGCTGCAGTTTGGTATTCAGTGCGCAACCTCCTCTCGCCTTGGAAGCTCGTGCTAACTCAATCTCTTCTAGGTCGAACCAAGATATCGCAAACCAAGCCGTCGTTGAGGTGTCAGATAACATGCTATACGATGTCGAGAAGAATCGAAGACCCACCCAACATGGAGCTTTGGACTCTAGACTGGTGAGACCATATCAACATACATGCTGATAGCGTATACACTGATACAAAGCTTTTGCGCAGGGAATCTCTAGTAAGACTGGCGCCTGCGAAACGTGCGGCGAAGGACTACAGAATTGTAATGGTCATTTCGGGCAGATTAAACTCGCACTCCCGGCTTTCCACATAGGATACTTGAGCCTTACTCAGAAAATACTGCAGCAAATATGCAAGGTACGAGTGATTCAATCTTGGGCTATATGATTGTAGGCTAATAATGCCTATAGGATTGTTCGAAGGTATTGCTTACCGAACCTCAACGACGTTCTTTCCTCAAGGAGCTTCGACGACCTGGAATTGATAACCTTAAACGAACTCAAATTTGCAAACGAATCAACGAACAATGCCGTAAAAGTAAAACTTGCCAATATTGCGGCACAGTCAATGGTCAGATACGAAAGGTTGCAGCTCTGAAATTGGCGCACGATAAATACACAACTTTCAATAAATCGACTGCTAAAAATAAAGTTACACCGCCGGGATACAATGAATTCAATGATTCCTTCAATGAGGCGAAAAAACATAATCCGGAACTGGAAAAGCATACGAAAAAGGCGATAGAAGACTTGAGTCCATTGCGTGTGTTGAAACTTTTTCAATTAATCTCGCCCAGCGACTGCGAGCTTTTGAATATGAATCCTGCTGAGGGAAGACCAGAAATGTTCCTGTGGCAGTTCGTGCCGGCCCCTCCAATTTGTATACGACCTTCTGTTGCGCAAGATGGCGCCAGTACCGAGGACGACTTGACTACGAAGTTATCAGATATTGTTCATATCAGTTCATTGATACGAGCGGCCCTCCTCAAGGGACAATCGCTTCAAACCATCATGGAACAGTGGGATTTTCTTCAGCTTCAACTTGCACTCTATGTCAACAGTGATGTTCCCGGTCTCCAACAAGCGGGATTTAAACCCATACGAGGATTCTGCCAGCGATTGAAGGGAAAGCAGGGTCGTTTTAGAGGAAATTTGTCTGGAAAGCGTGTCGACTTTTCTGGACGTACCGTCATTTCACCCGATCCAAATCTTGGGGTTGAGGAGGTTGCCATACCAATATTGGTTGCGAAGAATCTCACTTATCCCGAGCGAGTGCAGCGATACAATATCGAAAAACTAAGACAATGCGTGAGAAACGGGGCCTCTAAACATCCTGGTGCTCAGCAAATTATTAAGAAAGGCTCTGATCATAAGATTGCGCTAAAGTTTGCACGCTTGGAAAATGAGGCAAAGCATCTCCAGATTGGGGATGTAGTTGAAAGGCATCTTGAGGATGGTGATATTGTGCTTTTCAACAGACAGCCTTCCTTGCACAAACTCAGTATCATGAGTCACTACGTCAAAGTTCGCCCTTGGAGAACATTCCGTCTGAACGAGTGTGTGTGCAATCCTTATAACGCAGATTTTGACGGTGACGAAATGAATTTGCATGTTCCACAAACTGAGGAAGCAAGAACAGAAGCCATAAATCTCATGGGAGTCAAGAACAATCTTTCAACCCCTAAGAATGGAGAGCCAATTATTTCTGCTACCCAAGATTTCATCACGGCTGCTTATCTTCTGAGCAGCAAGGAAAACTTTTTCGACCGAAAAACCTTCACAAATCTCTGTATGTACATGGTCGATGGCAATCTTCATCTTGATTTACCACCTCCGGCGATTTTGAAACCAGAGGCACTATGGACTGGAAAACAAGTTTTTAGCGTGCTTATGCGACCGAACAAGAAATCGCCTGTCAAAGTCAACTTGGACGCCAAGTGTCGTGACTACACATTCAAGGAAGGCGAATGTCCAGATCTTTGCGAAAACGACGGATGGCTCGTGGTGCGTAACTCTGAGGTCATGTGCGGTAGGATGGACAAGACGACTGTGGGATCAGGCAAAAAGGACTCGATCTTCTACATTATTTTAAGAGATTTTGGTCCCGATGAAGCAGTGACAGCTATGAACCGACTCGCCAAAATAGCTGCAAGATATCTTACAAACCAAGGATTTTCCATCGGTATCAATGATGTTTATCCATCGGCGGCCCTTACAGTGGAGAAACAGAAATTGGTAGATGTTGCTTACACACAGGCTGAAGGCTTGATCAAGAAGTTCCAAGCTGGAAAGCTTGAGAAGGCCACAGGGTGTGACATGGAAGAGACACTTGAAAACTCCATCTCTGGTATCCTGAGTAAAGTCAGAGGTGCCGCCGGAGATTACTGTATCAGTTCTCTAAGTAAATGGAACTCGCCCTTGATCATGGCAAAATCTGGCTCCAAAGGGTCCTCCATCAACGTTGCTCAGATGGTAGCTGTCGTAGGGCAGCAAATTATTGGTGGAAAGCGAGTTTCAGACGGCTTCCAAGACCGTACTCTTCCCCATTTCATCAAAAACGACCGTCGTCCTTTGGCAAAAGGATTCGTGTTTGACAGTTTCTTCACGGGACTTACACCTTCTGAATTTTTGTTCCACGCTATTTCGGGACGTGAGGGTTTGGTTGATACAGCTGTCAAGACGGCCGAGACTGGATATATGTCACGAAGACTTATGAAATCGCTCGAAGATCTTTCAACCAGATATGACGACACTGTACGAAATTCTTCTGGTGGGATCGTCCAATTTCAATTTGGAGCAGACAAGCTCGACCCCGTAGATATGGAGGGCTCAGCCGTACCTGTTCACTTTCAGAGAACTTGGAGACATGCCGAAGCTATGACTTTCAGAAATGAGGATCCTTGTCTATTGCCATATCAGATCACGACCTTGTGCGAAAAGTACCTGGCCAAAGAGAAGTCAAAGTATCTCAGAAAGGGTTTATTGAGAGGTGAGCCACTGGACTACCGAGACGAGAGCAATTATGCTGTTGATGAGCATGAAAGTGCTCGAGATTTCGTTGACACGGTATCTCAATTCGTTGGCGGCTTAGCTACAACTATGGCGAAGGCACGAGAAAAGGCAGGCTTAGAGGTAATGGAAGATGACCCAAAAGACACTCACACGCAGTATGATATAACAAAAGAAGACCCCCGGAAACAAGCTTGGGTGGAACGAGTAGCGAAAGTTTCGAAAGCTACCTTGCAAGAATTCATCAAATTGTGTTTGAGCAAGTACGCAAAAGCTCATGTCGAGCCGGGACACGCTGTTGGTGCTGTTGGTGCTCAATCGATTGGAGAACCTGGAACTCAAATGACTTTGAAGACTTTCCATTTTGCTGGTGTCGCTGGTATGAGTATGACACAGGGTGTACCACGTATCAAGGAAATCATCAACGCTTCAAAAGCCATCAGCACACCTATCATTACTTGCCCTCTCGCAAATCCCGAATCTATGGCAGCGGCACGTCTCGTGAAAGGTTCTGTGGAGAAGGCGTATATTCGAGATGTAATTGACTATATTGAGGATATGTGGTCATCACAGAAAGCATCTATATGCCTCAAAGTCAATAATGGATCGATTCAAAAGATGATGCTCGAGGTCACTCCTCTAAGCATTGCTCATTCGATAGCAAAACAAAAGAAACTGAAGATCTTGCCTAATGATATTACAGTCAAGGGAGATATGGTTTTTGTCACGATGGGAGAGAATACTGGTGGAAACATGGGAGCTCGTGGGGTTGGCGCCGCAGCAAAGGCTAGGAAAGCTGCCGGGTTAGAGGAGGATAGAAATGACATACTTCTCCGTGTCAACTATCTCAAACGAGCTCTACCTGAGATTGTAATTTCGGGTTATCCAGATGCCACTCGAGCGCTTATCAACACCTCCGACACCTTACCGCCAACCCACAAGGTGCTGGTCGAGGGATACGGACTTCGAGCTTGCATGAATACAGAAGGAGTCAAGGGAACAGAGGTCTACTCCAATAACGTCATGGAAGCCCGTGAGATCTTGGGTATCGAAGCAGCACGATCGACCATCGCAAAGGAAATCGGAGTCGTCATGGGAGACATGGACATTGATCCTCGACACATGCAACTCCTCGCCGATGTCATGACGTACAAGGGAGAAGTCCTTGGTATCACCCGTTTCGGTCTCTCCAAGATGAGAGATAGCGTCTTGCAACTTGCCTCCTTCGAAAAGACCCCCGATCATCTCTTCGACGCGGCGGCAGGCATGAAATCCGATCAGATTGAGGGGGTGAGTGAGTGTATTATCATGGGGCAGACGATGAGTGTGGGGACGGGAGCGTTCCAGGTCGTGAGATTGCTGGGACTTGAGGATCGGGATACGATGCCTAAAGCTACTCTTTTTGAGGATGCGTGGAAGTGGGATCAGGGGGAGAGGAAGAGGGGACGGTGATTTAGGGCGTTATGGTGCGGATGTTTGGGTGTTTTGGGGTTTAGCGGGGGGTGTTGAGGGAAGGTGTTTGGGCGTTTATTTTTGATATGTTGGGGGTGAAAATTTGGCGGTTTCGTTTTTTTTCTTCTTTTTTTCGAGTGATATCCATGGAGATGAGATGAGATGAGAGGAGAGGAGAGGAGAGGAGAGGAGAGGAGAGG